>PVJX010040837.1:0-14975 GCA_004027295.1 Dolichotis patagonum | reverse complement strand
AATCATTATGGAGAATGAGGAGATTTGCTGGAAAGCAGGTCTGATACCACAACACCAGCCTTCCTTCTTAATAATTGTGCTTTGCAGCTAAGCAGATATAGCGCCTGCCTGCCCTGCCTCATCCAGCGTCTATCTCTTCAATTCTACCTTCTGCGTTTTCCCTTTCACGTTCTAAAGACTGAAGCATTTCCAACACCTAGCTCCCACCTTCACCCAGAGAGAGGCCTTCACTGCATCGTGCCTTCCTCCCAGATATATGCTCTCCTGGTAACATTGCTTTTCAGGCTGCCGTATTCCTGTGGGTACCACACAGCTACAATGGCGTTAGATCGCCAAAGAAATACTGTCACCATGGCTAGGCTTTCCTCATTGTGGGGAAAAAAAATGCAAAGTGCCCAACGAACTACCAAAACAATGACTCAGAACCAATCTTGGTTGAACACTCACTGGTTGAAAGTTTTAAAATATTATTTAAATAAATTTCAGCCACACTATATAAATCAATTTTGAACGACAGCTCCAGGTTCACTGGTGGTACTTTTCACTCTGGGGTAAAGCCATTTTTAAAAACACGTGTTTCATATTGTAATCATATTTCATATTTTAATGTATTCCATATTTTAAATCATATATTTCATATTTCAATCATCATTACATTTTCCTTTTAAGTGTCTTAATTTCTTATCTCATACTAATTATCCTGTGCCTTTGAAAGAGTTATTTAACGACATTTATTCTTTTCTCGTGGACATGCTTGGTAAAAATTAAAATAGGCAAAATGATTTTTCATTAGTATAATTGAAATTGATTATGTTGCCCTAATGGATATGCTTTCTTCAAAATAACAGAGTTGAAGGGAGAATATAAAATATAACTACCTTTACTTTAGAACTATATTAAAAATTTTGCTTAAATTCATAGACCTGGGAGTTAGCCTAGAAATAAAAGTAGTTCTATGGTCCTCAAATATTTTATCATTCTTCAGTTGTGGAGTCCATTTTTTTTCAAATAAAATATATCCATCAGTCAATCAAATGCAGTACATAAGACAAATAGAAGCTCGGCTCATTTTATGCATTGGAAAATTGAAACACAGATACATTAAATGACTTTTCCATAAATCCAATTGTCAGAGAAAGGACGATGGCTTAGATGTATATACTCATGCTCTCTCTCCCTGCCTCTCTCTTTCTCCCCCTCCCTCCCTCCCTCTCTCTCCCTCTGTCCCTCTCTCCCTCTGATATCTAGACATGTATGCCTGATTTGTTTCACTTAAGAATATGTACTTTTTCTTCTTTTTCCTTCCTTCCTTTTCCCTTCCCCCTTTCCTAAGTCCTCGTTTCTTGAATAATTTCTTACAATACCATTTATACACTTTGGTCCTTATTTACACAGTTAGAATCTACACCAGAGAAATGATAGGATATTTACACACAGGTATCTGGTTTATTTCTCTTCAGAGTCCATTCATTTACCTAGAAATGTCTCAAGTTTATCCTTCTTTATGGCTAAATAGTACTCTATTGTAGTCAAAAACCACATCTTTTTTATCCATTCCTCCATTAATGGGCATTTGAGTTATTTCCAAGATTTATCTATTACAAATTGTGTTACTATAAACATGGGTGCACATGTATCACTGTGGTATGATGTTTTTAATTCTTCCAGAAAGATACCCAGAGGAGGAATAGCTGGATCAAATGGAACCTCTAATCCTAGTTTTTTGAGGAATCTCCACACATGATTTCCACAGTAATTGCACCAGTCTATACTCCCACCAACAGAAGAAATGGGTTCCTTTTTTCCCACAGTCCCTCCAGCATTTGTTATTTGACTGACTTCTTTGTAATAACCATTCTTCCCGGGGCGAGTTTTGTCAATAAGAAAGGAGGCTTCCAATGTATATGTGTGTGTGCATGCGTGTTTCTATCTAGTGTCATAATACTGCTTACCAGAAAGGAGCTATCCCATAGGACTTAAGAAGAAGTGGCTAGAGCTTCATTTGTATTAGTTCCTTCTGGATTGTCCACGTCTTGGGTTTAGCACCAAGGTGGTAGATGGTAACAGCAAAACTGAGAATAGGATACAGAAGAAAAGAGTGTGTTCAGTTCAGTAAGATCCTACTGGAAGGTGTTATGGCCATGACGTGGGGAAGCCATCCACTCATAAAAGATCTTAGAAGTCACCATTGATGTGATAACCTTGACCAATCAGCAGAGTCAACAGCCCTCATGTTTATGTAAAGAAAAACCATCTTCACACAAGACACAACTGAGAAACTACTGGTAACCCTTCCACACAGTAGCTATCTACAATAGGCTTGCGGAAATGATACTGAATTTCCCACAGCCCAAAGCCACTTATCTGCCTTCCAGTTGCTCAGGCAGGTAGGGGGATATTTTGCAAACAGAAGTGTGATGATTAATTGATCATCACTTTGATTGGTTTGAGACATGCCTAAGGCTCTAGGAGAACATACTTCTGGGTGAGTCTGTGTGGGTCACGGAGACCTGACTTTGAAGAATATATTTAGCCCCTGGCCCCTTGCTCGCTAGCTATTTCCCTGTCTGTAGTTTGTGAGTATCTTTCCTCTGCCACACCCTTCTGCCATGTCTGTGCCTTGGAGCCAGCCCCCCATGAAACCTCTAAAAGCATGACAAACCTCTCCAGCTTAAATTGTGTGTGTCAGGTATCTTACCCCAATATAAACAGGTAACTAAGATATAAGGAGACACCAGGCCGGGGCACACACATCTCTTCTGCATTCTGATTCTCCAGCAGACAGTCTGTGCTGTTGCCCATCTTGCAGCCTGCACTGCAGAAGAACCATGACAAACATTCTCCCACTAAATGAGTAAGTATGCAGAAGGAATCTCACACTTTGCAGATCTCCAAAGGCAGGTGGGAGCAGACTTAGATTCCATATGATACAGACAGACTCCAAGCCAGACAAGAATGATCAGCATGCTAGGGAAAAATAAATAGAAACATTCCCCCTAGGGCGAAGAAGGAACATCTTTTATTTAAAATTTAATGACAGTGGAATTTTCAAGTCTCCCCATGCATCTGGACTAAAGAAAAAAACTATTTCAATGACAGAGACTGAAAGACATGAAATATCTTGGCGATGCATATAATCCCTATTGAGTCACGTATGGTACAATGATATTTTGGTTTTTCAAAGGCCACACATACAATGGTGGCCCTTTAAGATTATACCACTTAGCAAACCCATAGCTGTTAATATATGTATTCTCTGTGCTGATCAAACACTGGCAAACCTGCCCACCACCACATTTCTCGGAGTTATCTCCATTGTAAAACAACGCACGATGTCAATAAATGCATAAGCGCAAAGTTGGAAAAACAGATCAAGCAATCCTAATTTCTTGAGCCCTTTTATTCAGTAATTCTACTTCTGAAACATATTCCAGGAAGTAATCAGACATATGTGCAAACACATTCTTGGTATTTTGCTTAAAACAGGGAAAAGTGGAAAAATCATCCACCGTTCACCCATCAGGTTGACTAAACAAACAAAACTATGTCGACACCTTAAGGGTCTACTTTAGAGAACTGTCAAACTGGGAACTATTGTCCACTATTGTCCAAATCTTTCCTTTTTTTTTTTTTTTGCTTTGGATCCAGCTCCAAGGATTTGTACGCCTCTGTGTGATACATGAATGAATAACTTCAGAGAAAACATTCCCAGCTCCTGTAACAACCACTTGTGAATTTGGTTCCATTTCACCAGATTCATGAGATACGACATAAAACATAGACTTTACGGACCTGTGCCATTTTCCTGCACAGCAACTTAGACAGACCTTACTCAGTGGTTTCTTAGAAGTGACGTTCTCTCTCTCTTTTTCTCTCGCCGACAGATGGGTAGCACCGGGAAATTTTCCCTGTAGTGTCAAACCATGTTTTTGAGCAGTAATAACACTTGCTTCCTGGGAACCGTAAAGGAAAATCTGATAACACAGTAACACAGCAACTCTGAGCAGGTCTCATTTCTCAGTTCATACTTATGGAAAACTTATGATGAGTTAAATAATAACTACCCCAGGTGGAATCCAAAGAACATGATGGAAGTTGAAAGATGCCTGATTCCTAAGATCCTTGCAGGATGATAGATTTCCTAATTAATTAAAGAGAAATCAAAACCAGAAAAATGTGATCATAATGAGAAATGACTGTTTTATCAGAGGAGTGACAATTCTCTGAAAAGACCATCATTTGATTTTAATTTTGATTAACAAAAAAAGTGTATCCCTTCTTGAAAAGATACAGTAAAATGCTGAACTCTTATTAAGGAAACACCAAATGCTAGGATGTCTATGGTCTTCCATTGGTATAGTAAAATTTGCCTGTTCTAAACCCATTGCTTTGATTCTATATCTGTTTATCCTACTTAAACTTGTTATTCAAATTATGGTATTTTATTAGCCATTTTATAAACGATCAAGATTTCTGTATGTCAATAAAATGGCACTATTTTCAAGATAGCATGACATTGGATTTCTGGGAGGGACAAATAGAAGTAACATTTTCTACTAAATCAGATATGGACAACATAACTCGAAAATCATGGCTGGGATATAGCTCAGTGGCACAGCACCTGCCTGGCAAGTGCAAGGTCATGAGCTTCATGTCTACTATCAGAACAACAACAACAAAAAGTAACAATACAATCTTTAGACAACAGTTATTTAAAAAAATCTATGGTTCTAAGCTGAAATTGCTTTATATGGGTCTTAATTTCTATGTTCACTTTAAAGAAATCAGATACTGATCCATTACACGTACTAGATTAGTTTCCCATTACTATTTAACAATTTACCACAAAATTTAGTAGCTTGCAAGCACCCATATTTGCTAGCTAGTGATTACCCTGGATTGGAAGCTAGCACCTCTGTGTCAGCTGTTGCTACTAGGAAGAAATGAGGAGGGTGCCTAAAGCTGTGTCATTACCGAAAAGCTTCACTGAGGTCTATGCTCTCCCAAAGTCACAGAGGCATCAATGTGGTTGGTTGAAAAAATAACTCCCATCAGAATGCATACAGAAAAAGACTCAGCTTTGGTTTTTAAACACAAAGGATAATGTATAGAGATATATACATACAGGTATAGCTTAACGTACTACGTAAAGTATCCACGCATTATTTTAAGATTCTCAATTTTATCAGATTATTCACTGAATGATGATCTATTCTAATCCCCTGGGATGAGAAGGCTCACGGGAATCTTTCAAAACATACCCTGAGAATTATGTTAGCTTTGCTCAAACATCGTTGTACTGTTAGAACCTGTAACAAAATTCCAAGCTCTTCCACAATCGCTAAAGTTCAGTAATTCTCCTAATTGTCACTACTGACTTCAAAATGGCTAGGGCCTTCCACCAAATCAAGGTAGCAATAGCAATCCTGTGAGAGAAAGTAGAAAAAAGGAAGTACTAGCTCCTGAACTGAAATACTGCCAGTTTACTCAACAATAAAGGAATTTATCCACAGGAAGTTGCTATAAAATAGAGAAACAATGTCAAAGGCAGATTCAGAAATATCTACCTTTCAATTGGAACTAGCAAAAGTTCCCATTTCCACAGAACCTACCTAGTACATGCTCCAATCTTCAGGATATCAGTTAGAGTATTAAAATGTTGCTAAATAATTCAGATTATTTGCATTGCGCCCTTGGTGAGCAGATACAACTGCAAATGCCTGAATCCAGCAATTGTCAGACGTTAAGTGGCTTTATAGGGATGTCTTGCACCCTAATTTATACTGGCCCAGCGAATCACTGGCTCATTACATATATTGCATGCACCTAAATCTCCTAGGCTCTAAAGTCCCACTTCATTTTTTGTATTTTCTAAGCAGCTTTGCTCAGAGTCTTAGGGTTCTGTGAAATGTGTCAAATCTTTAGAAGAAAAGGCCCCAAGTAAGCAGTATCAAGAGCGGGTTCAAATCCCCTCCAAACTCAGCCCAAGGTTTCTCAAATTTGGCACTATTTGTGGTTGGTGTGAATCCTCTGGTGCAGGAGGCAGTGCTGTCTGCTACAGTGTAGGGTGTTCACTAGCGTCTTCCACCTGTATTCAGAGTATGGCTGTCCCACACCGGCTTGATAAAATCTCTGAAAGCTCTCGTGCTTGCAAATAACATCCGGTCAAGTGACCTCTCCAAACATATTCAGTCAATTGTTACAGAACACACAAGAACATCCCACAAAGCTGACCTTTAGCAGAAGAAATGTACAAACCCAGAAAAGCTTGTTATTAACCTTCTTTTATGTACAGGAAGCAAGCACCTGACCTAACTTAGGCACTTATGAAAATAGAGTCCGTAATCAAATGTCTATTAAAATCCCTCTTATCATTTACTTATGAATATTAATGCCTGCTTAATACACACATTTGTAATGGAGATGATCATGCTAAAATTACTTCAATTGCTCCACGATTCATTATTATTTGTTAGTATATTTTCTTTGAATACATATGTATGCTGTTTTTTCTGGTAATATGGACTGTGCCCAATATTAACTCTTTTTTTGTACATTCATTAAGTAATGGATGTGGTATTTGTTTATTTATTTGTGAACACCTCTTAAAGCTTCTAATGGACTTATGGACACAATTTTATGTATGTGATACACTGAAAAGACCAATAAAGTCAGCCATGTATCTGACGCCAGCTCCCTTTCTAGCAAACACAGAACAGCTAGTAAAGTTTCTGAAGCCTTGTGAAGCGGGATACTTGTAATCTGGGAAATTATTCTCATGCCTTTGGGAGATTATGCAAAAATTTTTTAGTACTAAAGATGCTTATTAAAAACTTATTTACATCCAAGATCCAAAACCATTGCCTACCGAATAAGATGGAATTCTTTTGTGAGACTTTTACAACTTTGTAGGACTGAAGGTGCTGTAATTAGAATCTCAAATGTTCCGCTCAAGTGCCCAGGTATTAAAAGCTTGTCCCCAGATTTGTGCTATGGTAGGGGTGGAGCCTTTAAAGGTTGAGTCTCTCCTGAGAGGAAGTGAGATCATTGTGGACGTGTCTTTGACGTGTCCTTGGGTCACTTCCTGTTTGTTTTTCACTTCCAGGTGAACAGTTTTTCTCCACCAACCATTTCTACTTCAGTTTCACAGCCACAGAGCCAACCAGTCATGAACTGGAACCCTGAAACTGTGACCTACAATGAATTTTTTCTCTTTGTAAGTTGATTACCTTATATATTTGCTAAACTAATGGAAACCGGACTAACAGAAGTTATACTCACACATCTATGGTGAAAATGCAGGAAACATGTAACTGCTCAAAGAATTTTCAAAAACTCATCTGTTACTTTATTTTCCCAGAGATAAGCTATTCTTTCAAATTGTGTTTTCCTTTACTGTTTTTTAAAACTCTATATTTGGGAAGCTTTTTGTGAAAATATGAGACAAGATTCTTTCTTGAGATGTGTTCTAACATTGTAATTCCTTAGGATGTGGAATCTCTGCTTGTATGCATGTGATTTACCTATAAAACAGGTAAAGGGAAGAAAGAAGGAAAAGAAAGAAGTTCTGTGGATTTTAGAACTCACACACGCCCTAGTGTGGAGGTTGGCAATTTTCCTCTACAAAGATCAGGTAGTGTTTCCAGTTTAGTGGCCAGTTAGGCTTCCATTTCTCTGCTGCTCAAGTCTTCTTTTATATTACAGAAGCTGCCAACCATAACACATAAATGGGTGGAGCTGTTGCTGTGTTTCAATAAAACTTTATTTACAAAAGCACCAAAGGGCAGGGGACAGCCCACAGAACTGTAGTTTGTCACTTCCTGTTTGCCCTGTCATGGAAACTGACAGGGAATGAAATAGTAACAAAACTACACAAATACAACAGCACTTTTAGTGAGATGTTAGATACCCCCTATTCTACTTTTTTAAGTAAAAATTATAAATCACGCTAAAAAAAATCATAGTATGTGACTGAATAATCATGTTTTTTTAATCAACATTTTGTTGGGAAAAACTGTGGCACCTCTGATTTCCTTTCAAACCGAAACGCTGCTATTGCGTTTGGACTACACCTCACTGATTCTTGTTTTTAGCCCAGGCAACCTGTTCATGGGAGTATTGATCACACTATAATCCCTCCAATTCAGCTTTTCCTGGCTGCCTTCCAAGTTATAACCATTTCTGTCACTACATAAATCTCTTCAATAATTCCCCCCAAATTAAGTCCCCTCTGTCTGCTTTGAGCAACCCACTTCCCTCCTACAAACTCCAGTTTTGATTAAGCCACACTCGGCTGACGGAATCTGTTTTTTAAAAGACGTTTTGTGATGAGGCAATTTTCTTTGAGGATGATTTCTGAGAGAACTACCACCAACAATCACATTATTTTCCTCTCAAGAAATACATTTGAGATGGAGATGGCATTCCAGCACCTTTCTTTTGATGCCCTCGATTTGCCACAGGTGGAATCCTTTCTGAGTGTGTGGGGAAATGGCTTTCCAGTTCAACAAATCTTGAGTGACCATTCAAGCCAAAGTTGCAGCCCCTCTGCCCATTTCCCAGGAAATCCTTTTCCCCAGCCCCCTGTTCTATGTGCCAACCACTAACTTTTCCAGGGCTTTGTTGTAGTACCATTATCAACGGACCTATGTGTACTGGGAGCGCTGGGGTCTTGAGACGCAAGAATGCATATCTTTTTTCCAATCTGCATGTCTATCCAGTGACTCCACCAAGGCTCAAAAGAGTAGACAGTGTCATCGGTACCAAGATGAGGACAGGGAGGGTTGCAAAGCTCTCTAGCTGCCTGAGAAGCTCAGAAGGAGAAGAGAAGGGAGAGGAGGACGAAGCCGAAGGGAGAAAAAAGAGGAGTGGAAAAGAAGATGAGAAGGTAGAGGAAGAGAAGAAGGAAGAGGCAGAGGAAGAGGAAAAAGAAGGAGATGGCAGAAAGATAGAGAGAAATGGAAGAGGAAATAGGGAGAGGGAAAAGGAAGAATGAAGAGGGAAGAAAAGGAAGACAAAAGTGAAGAGAATAAGGAGAAAGAGATGGTAGGATAAAGGAGGAGGAAAGAAGGCAGAGATGAAGGGTGGAAGAGAATGGATTAAACTTCAGTGTCCACAGAGATCAGGCTGAGGCCGGAATTTTGCAGAACTCACACACTGTGGCTTGGCTCCCTCCTCTTCCCTGTCCTCTGTCCTCACCTTGTTTTCCCCTCACTGGGACCCCAAATACTCTTACTGAGGATCTATCACTGGACACGTCTCTGAGCTATCGTAGGCCACTGGTCTGGGGGTTCACTGAAGGCGTCTCTGATTGAGATCAGCATTTCAATGGGCGAAATTTCCAGGGGTTTTTTACCACCTCTAGCTACTATGGGTATATAGCGCCCCAGCTAAACGCCATAGCCTGACATCAGGGTCTAGTGTTAATGCACCTCCGATCCACAGTAGCACACCTAAAGGATGCCCATGGAGCAGGTGGGTCTGTGATGTCACACATGCTTGCGGATTGTCCAGAATGGCTGCAGCCCAGGGCATGCCAGTGAAACAGAAATAATAAGAGGTGGGGGCGGGAAGCGTTTAAGGAGGGGAGAGGAAGGGTTTGGGGAGGGCAGGGGGAGGAGTTGGAGAGGGGAAAAGGAGATGGAGAAAGAGAGACAGGCAGACAGATGAGTTCTTTGTTCCTCTTCTCCTTCCTCTGACTCTGTTCTATTCAGACCCTTCAGGAATTGGGTGATAGACACCCACCAATCTTGGAAAGGACCCCGTATTTTACAAAGCCCATCAATTCCAATCCTAATCTCATTCTAAAACTCCTTCACAGAGGCACTCAGGAAATGTGTGGCCCCCAGACACCCAAGCATCTCCTGAGCCAGTGACATTGACACACGTAATAAACCATCATGGGAAATGGGCTTCTCTGACAAGTCATTGTGGGAATTATCAGTGCACGTAACCAAGTCAAGTGTGCTTCGGTCACGTGATATGACGGTCTCGTTCCGTCAATCTATTGAGATGGCAAAAAGGGCACAGAGCTATTGATTACTACTCTCAACTCTGCTCCCGAATCAACGTGGTCAGTACTGCCTCCAAAAAATACAATTTTTATCTATTTACCCAGCATTGATCCCCGCGGCTGAACTGATTCAAACATGATGGTGCTGAATAATTTATGACACAAAATGTCAGTGTCTGTAATAGCCACCACCCAGCAAGTGAGCTGCTTTCCTGGGGGCTGGGGTGCAGCTCGGAAGCACAATCTTTATTATGGCATGGTAACTCGGGTTGGAATCTAAAACAGTCTGAAAGAAGGTCTCAATTAGGATTCAAGATAAGCATTCTAAACCATTCGACAGGGTGGATTTGCATTAGGAATTAGCAGAAATAACCTCTCCTGTGAATGCAGATCTTGTTGCCAGCATAACAGCGGGACAGTTGATATCAACAGATTTTCCGCAAAGGGAGCTTCATTTTTCCACTCGTGTGCCTCTACGCTCACTATTAAAGACACTTTAGAATTTCAGTAATTATGTTTATTTTGCTATTAACAATCAACCCCTAACATGTTAGGTGTATTTTATTTTTTATTCTTCAACTATGACCACACTCTCTGAATCTTAATAGCTGACTGGATAATGGTTAGAAACTAGGAGAGGTTTGAGACAATGCATTTTGCCAGAAGACAGAATCCATGGTACCCGAATGTGAGAAAATACCTTTAAACTTCTAAAGGAAAATATCTTATATATAAATGTATCTCCACAATACAGGAGATGTTGTATTACCAATGCACGCAAATGTTTGTCTTTCTAAATTTCTCTAAGTCTGTTAGGAAAGATGGCCAAAGAATATGAACAGAATATTCTCTAAGGAGACATGTAAATGGCTAATAAACATATGAAAAGGTATTTTACTGCCAGGAGCCAAAGAAATGCAAACTAAGACCACAATAAGGTATTATTTCATCACAATCAGACTGACAAATATTAAAAAGTCTTTCCAACTCTATTGTCTGGGGTTTAAATTGGCTTCAAATAAACACTAAACAGCAATAGAGAAATGTACCTATTCCCTGCGGTAGCAATGCAGCTCCTAATTACATGCTGAAAATGCGTTCATAGTTGTGTTCAAGATGACAGGTAAGAAAAGTGTCTTCAGATACTTCCTCTAACAGCCAAGCAAGGGAAAGAATTTAATTTCCTATCAATAGAGAATACAATACCACACTGTGCATTCACATAATGAAAGGCTTGCATAATAGATTTAAAAATCAACTAAAATATGTCTTATTTTGCTTTCAGTTGATATGTAATTATATGTATTCATAGGGTACTAGTGTGATGTTTCAATACGTGGAAACAATGTGTGATTATCAAATCAGGACATTTATCTGTCCACCTCAGATACTGATCATTCCCTTATGGTAAAACCTATTTGGAAATATTCAGGAGAATATGGCTTACCAGCATCACCCTGCTATGTGATAGACGACTGTATCTCTCTGCTTGCCACATCAAAAGCACCCAAAGACACATCAACATGCAAAAATGTCTATCACAGACTGGGGACAGACACAATGGTAAGTACCAGAAAGTTCTGAAAAACATGATAGCATTCGTGGAAAGGATAAGCCATGGAAAACAATTTTATATTAGGATTTTGAATATCTAATGTATAGTAATAATTTGAAAATATGTATGTTAAAAGCAGTACTGAACCTAGTGTCCAGATGGAGATGGACAGATGATAGCTAGACAGATAAGAGACAACTGGTGACAGATGGACAGATAATAGGTAGGTAGAGAATAGATAAATAGATGCTAGATAGGTACATTAGATAGGTAGATAGATAGATGTGTGTGTGTGTGTGTGTGAGAGAGAGAGAGAGAGAGAGAGAGAGAGAGAGAGGGAGAGAGAACCAGGAAGCTAGAACTAGGTAGATAAGAGATGACAGATTCATAATGATGATAGTGATAGGTAGATAATTTTAGGTAGATATCTGAGAGATATGGCTATGCATAGATTTTCATTTCCTTACAATTCCCTGAGAAGAACTACTCAGTCTTTTTCAGGCAGCCATTATGTGAAATTGTGCCAGACACTTTAATTGGAGAAAAATAATTAAGTCTCTTCTTGAAGCAGAAGACATATATATGAGATGAGCCATGTCTTCACCAGAGTTCCAGTTTAGAACCAAAGAACTTTCTCTGGGTTCTGTTCCATTCCTGCCCAGTTAGACACAGTCTTGGCACTGAGCAGTTAATTTCATATCACTTAAGCTAATCATGGGTGGGAAGTCAATTGTTGTGTTAGAATTACAAATAAAATCCCAAGGATATGAAAACCACAATTTCTTCCAAACTGTTATTTCTGTAGCATCTCATCCTGAGCATACATTTCAGAGAAGGGATTCACTTAGAATTCAGCCTCCAGGAATTCATTTTCAGGCCTGCAACCTGAGGTATGGAGATCATTGTAAGATTTGCCAGTAAGGAGTTCTTTCTATACAAGGTCATTTAAATAACAGAAGGTCTATAGTGTTTTTGCTTAAAAGGAAAATGCAAACATTAGGAGTATCCATATAGGAAAATACATACGAGAGACTTTCAAAAGAAAGATGATTAGTTTTCTAGTCTGTAAGAACATCTATACAAAATATTTCCAGGAAGTATAAAAAAAAGTCAGTTAACTCTCAGGGATTAGGAAAAGGACTCAAATTCTTTAATATTTAATTTCTACAAATCTCAGACACAGTAAATGCTTATTAATGTGACAGGATATATCCCAGATTTACAACAGTTCAATATTTTTGAACCCATATTTGCATAATTTTAAATATTCCCAGAATATCACTTCAGCTAAAACAGCATAGTGCTACAGATAACAAACATTGTTCATGATCTCACTTGATTTCACTAAGCAAATTTTGTTTTTTTCTGAACTACTGGCCTGTGACCTTGTATGTTAATATAATTTGAGTGTCGTGATTTATTTACGTAACTGACAATTTGCCCAGAATGTACAATGCTGTTTTTGTCACTCCTGAAGGTTTATATAATTTGACCCCAAGCCTTACTGAATCTTTTTTTTATTTGAAAAATCAAAACAGAAAAAAAGGATAGAAATAATACATAGTTTCAAAAAAAGGTAAGAAATCAACACTAATATATTGCATAATGTTATCTTAGAAGTAGCTGTACAAGTTAGAAGATCTAGGCATAAAAAATGGTCACACCACCTAATAACGACAGCACAAACTGTTCTTTTTGATAAACTAACAGAGAATTCCAAACATAACAATTGTAGTCCAATGAAAAGAAGGTATACAGCCTGGAGAGTATGGTTTGTTTCATTATTCTACATAAAATTACAAAATGAAGGGCTGATCTTCCATTCTCCAGAAGACATAAATGAACTTTTTTTTTTTGGTACCAGGAATCAAACTCAGGACTTTGCACTTGCCAAGCAGGTGCTGTGCCAGTGAGCTATGCCCCAGGCTTAAATGAGCTTTCTATGATTGGCACAATTTCGATTCTTTCACAGGAGAGGTATAGTTATACAAGCATTGCCCAATTAGGAATGAAATGCAGGCTTTCCCATTGATTACATGCCTGTCAGCACAAACACATATGTTGTTTATAGGCATGTGTACCACAATGCAGATGTAAGTGACATATTGTGCTGCTTGTACTGTAGCTCTTAGAAGGTTCTCGAGAAGTCACACAATGATTTGAATAATTGTTTCTTTGAGCATGTGTTGGGATTAATAGCATCTTCCTTCTCCGTGTAGAAAAAAGGTGGATGGAGATAGAAAGCTTACCTCAGTTGTTAACATGGCACATTTTGGAGAATGCAGCTTTTAGGTTTGGTGTGGATCCCCCCGAAGCATGCTTCTACATTCAAACCTAGCCATCTTTGGAATGCATCTGAGTTCTCTAAAAAAAAAAAATTGTCCTCTTAGGTTCAGTATGGAAAGACAGGAAGAGAAGGCTGTTGTCTACGGAGAAATGGAAAATGACAGGGCTGGGAGGAACCTGCCCTGCTTCTCCTCACCTCTCAGAGAAGTCAGTGCCTCTGAGAGTAGACAGAAAATACATGATGCCCGGCAGAAGCGGTACACCGGCCATGAGAAGAGTACACAAGGAATGGAAAAAATGCCCCGAGCTTTCTCCCAGGAGTCCAAGCGAGGCATACAAGACCTTGCTGTAGTTTGATCTAACACATCTCTCAAAGCCTGTGTATTTAGAGTTTAATGCTAAAGTGGGCTGTTTTGGGGTACAGTGTAGCCTTTAAGAGGTCTGTTGCATCCTGGAGGGAGATGATGAGACCCTTTTCTAGCTCTCTCTCTCTCTCTTCCTGCATGCCATTACAGCTGTGGCTTTTTTCTGCCACTCACCCCCACCATCATATGAGACACCAACCAATGCATCCAAGTGAAGCCACGAGGACACCATCAGCTTTCACCTCTGCAGATCATCTCAAGGATTCACTACCGTAACGCACACCCAAAACTCACGGCTATGTGACGTCTCCTCTGCACACTGGATAAACGTTTATCTGAGCACCTACTATGTGTCGTGCACAAGAAGTAGGCATCTGTGTTTATGCCCATTGTAGGATATGGATGGCCCTGGCAAGTGAAGTAAAAAGGATTTATGTGGGACCACTGCATATTCATGCAACTCCAGGAGTACACTTACAGCCCCAAGTCAACATAGAGGTTTAGACGGAAGACTGAGTCATAGAATAAAAGAAATGTAATGATGTTGTCCAGAGCTAGAAGGAAGAAAGGAATGAAGGAAGGAAAAGGGAAAGAAGAAGTGAAGAAGATAGAGAGGAAGGAAGGCGGAGCAAGAAGTAGGGTAGTTAAGGAGGGGGAGAAGACAGGAAAGAAGCAAAATGAGAGGAGAGAGAGGAAATACAGAGGCAGGGAGGAAATGTGGAAGGAAGGAAGGAAGGAAGGAAGGAAGGAAGGAAGG
>PVJX010040836.1:0-14973 GCA_004027295.1 Dolichotis patagonum | reverse complement strand
TGGCTCAGTCCTGCATTCACTAAAGAGGGTTGTCTGGGTCCCTCTGTGTCTCTGGAATAGAATTAGGTTGGACAATTTACAAATAACAGAAGTCAGGAATCAAGAAGGTTTAAGATCAAGACACCAGCATGTAGCACATGCTGTGGTCTTTCTGCTGCCCCCAGGCTGAGGCAGAGGGTAGGGCAGCCCCTTAGTTCCTCCAGCCCTTGCAGGGGTGGGGGAATCGCTAACACAGTCATGACAACCCGGTCCCCCGGCTTCTTCTGTTTTCTTTCTATTTTTTATTTTTTAAATTTTCTTTTAAAGAGAGAAAAACTACACATAACAAAACAAAGCAAAGCAGATCAGAAGAAAGCAATGTAAGTAACACAGATTTCAAAGCAAGACAATAGGAGATCATAACTGGCTATCATATTGTCTCTTGTTCCCTTCTAAACAGTTGCCCATATCTTCATACACAACAAGATAGTATTAAACTGATCAGAACAGAATGATGAAGTCATTACAGCCCTTCAAAACCAGACAATAGGGAAATCATAATGGCTGCCATAATGTCACTTGTTATCTTCAAAATAGCTGTCCATACCTTCATGTATGTTGAAATTAGACAATACAAAACAAACTAAAGTCACTCTGAACAAAGAATAATAGTATTGCTGGATTTCACATCATGACGCTACAGAATCAGCACTGGATACCATAGTGTCTCTTTTCTCCAAAGTAGCTGTTCATTCATCAAGCATTATATAATCAATTGTCAAAAACTGTTTAGGAGAAGTTCTATGCATGTATGGGTCTCTACATGTATACCTATCCTTTCTGTATTAGAGGGAAAACAAAACAAATTCCTAGAAAAACATGAAACAAATATACAAACAAATAACAATAGCAAAGAGCCCAAAACACTGACAATATAGGCCTTCAAAACAAGGTGGTAGGAGCGTAGCTAGGGTTGTTATTTTACATAATGATCTTCAATAGTTCCTCAGATCACTATTCAATACTATGCACAATCGTTCCAATCCTATGAATGTTAACTTTTTGTTCCAAGAACTTATAGAATTAGTAGCACAATCAGCTTAGCTATCCTGTGTTTATATAATTTTAGGTATTTTTTCTTTTCCCTTCCTTTTTCTTTTTCCTCATTTGCCCTGAGATATTATTTTTCCCCCTTATGCAGATTATTATCCTTTCACTGCATTTATTGAGTATTTTGTATCTTATGTACTCTTACCATTTGTTACACTAGGGAGACTATATGGTATTCACACATGTGAGTTTGATTTATTTCACTTAAGAGTATGGTCTCAAGTTGCATCCATTTACTTATAAATATCTCAATGTGATCATTCTTTATAGCTGAATAGTACTCCATTGTATAAAAATATCTCATCTTTTTTATCCATTCCTCAGTTGATGGGCATTTAGGTTGTTTCCAAAATCTGGCTATTACAAATTGTGCTGCTATAAACATGGGTGCACATATATCACTGTGGTATGATGTTTTCAGTTCTTCTGGGAATATGCCTAGAAGTGGGATAACTGGGTCAAATGGGACTTCCAATCCCAGCTTTTTGAGGAACCTCCACAGTTGTTGCACCAGTCTACACTCCCACCAACAGTGCAGAAGAGTTCCATTTTCCTCACAGCCTCTCCAGCATTTGTTGGTGGTAGTTTTCTTTATCCTGGTCATTCTTTCTGGAGTGAAAAGCAACTTCAGTGTGGTTTTAATTTGCATTTCTCTAATGACCAATGTTACTGAACATTTTCATGTATTTATTTGTCATTTCTATTTCTTCATCTGGGAACTGTGTATTCATCTCAGATTTTTGGATTCAGTCTTTGAATTTCAGAGATCTGATTTTTTTTTAATTCTTTATATATTCTAGACAGAAGTCCTTTGTCTGAGGGACCATGCAGTAAGATTTTTTTCCAAATTTGTGGGTTTTCTTTTGGCTATGTTGGAGAGAGTTCTTTCGACATGCAAAAACTCTTTAATAGGACGTGATTCCAGTTATTGATTCTGTGAAGTATTTCCCATATAGTTTTATTCATGTTCATGACTTCTCTACTTATCCCTATATCTTCAAGATTTCTACCTACTTTGTCTTCCAGAAAATTTAGTGTTTTTGTTTTAGTCTTTAGGTCTTTGATCCATTTAGACTTTAGTTTAGTACATAGTGATAGGCATGGGTCTAGTTTTAGTTTTTGGCATATGGCTAGCCAATTTTTCCAGCACCATTTATTAAAGAGACCATCTGAAATTCTATCTTGACTTTCATTGAGACAGTTTTGCCAACTTTCAATGAAATTTTTGATTTCCTGTATATCTCTTTGGATTTTCTTCATGCATTCTGTTTGTTTCTTATATTGTTCATTCAGAATTTCCATCTTTTTACATTGTTCCTCTAATTTTTTAACTATGTCTTCTTTAGATGTGTTCAGCATTTCTTTCATTACATTTATCATTTCTTCTTTTACCTGGGGGATTAATTCAGATATGAGTTATTTTATAGCTTCCCAGAGTTGTTGCTTTACTTCAGTTGTTATCATTTTAGGAATTTCAGGTAAACGGCTTTCATTTTCTTCTGTGTCCATGTCTCCTAGGCTTGTTTGGGTTGGGCTGGAAGTTTGAGATTGCATTTTGCTCTTTCTTTTTGTCGTTTTCCTATATTTCCAAGTTTTGAGCAATGTTGCAAAGCTTCTGTGTGCGCTGGAATTGGATTCGCACATGTTCTGCTCCAGGGCAGACTGCAGGCAACTACTAGCCACTTGGAGGTTGCTGGGCGTGGCCCAGTTAGGCCCACAGGGACCTCCCATGCATTCTTTGGTGACTGAGGATGCTTCAGGTGTTTGCAAAAGGCTCACCTCCTCACAGTACCTAAGGAGAGAAATTTTCAGCCAGAAATTGGGAAGGACATATGTTTAGAGAATAGCAAAACCAGGCATTGGCTCTTTAGGATGGGTTTTAAGAAAATCTGTCCATGGAGGGTCTGTGCCAGGTGAAATGCTGAACCCCTCACATATGTTAATCTCTGAGATGACTCCAAGCGGTTGGATCCCTTTAAACATACAAGAAGCTCAAGAGGCAGTATGGGATCTTCAAGGTCCCCACCCCCCACCCCACTGCCTCAGGGTGACAGTAGGGTCACACCTGGCTCGAGGGTCTGTCTGGGCTCCATAGCACTGTACCTTGAAGAATCCCAGAAGTCCTTCAGAGCTCCAGATCCAGCCTGGCCCCAGCTGAGTGATTTGCTCACGATTCCTCCTGTGGTTTTACTGGACTCTGCTAGGCTAGTCCCACAAACAGATTTTCTCTACGCTGCCAGTGTGTACTGAGCAACAGACCCACAAGTAGAATATGTACAAAATGTGTGCTTACCCTCAGGGTGTTTGCACTCTGCTTGGAAAGAGGAATGAATAATCGTAGATACCAAGGACACTGATAGAGGAACTGGCAGCATGTGAAAGGGAAAATCACGCAGCTGCTCTGGAGGAATCAGAGGTTGGACAGGAAGTGGGCGCAGTACTACAAATTGTTAGGATTTTTGGCAGGATGAAACAGCAAAATATGAGATAGAGGACTTTTATTCTAAGGATGTGGAGAGAAGTCCATGAGCATAGACAGCCTGGCTTTCTCTAACCCGCATGTGTGGGTTAGGGTACTCATATAACCTCTGACCAGGTGGTGCTTAGGGTGGGCACAGGTTATTGATTGGGGCTATTTTCGCACCACTGGGAAAGGTGACTACAGTTTGGCCCCTCCCCTTGGTCCTGCCTCCCACCACAGATTTCCAGGACACAACTCTTTCACAAACTTCAAAGGCCTCCTTAAACAGTTCCACACTTCTGGAAGAGATCACAACTCTACTTGATCATATTACTCAAGTCCATGTCATGTTCTCCTAGGTGTTCAAATATCCAGAAGCACTCACTGTCATGTCTGGGGTTTCTGGGGGACACTTTGCCACTTGTCCTTTTCTCACCATTCTTCCCTGCTTTCCTGAGGTCTGGTCATACTGAATAATGTATGTCCTTCAGTGAATGCCATGATGACCTGATACACATGGAGAATGTCTAATGATTACCACGTTCAAACTAGCACGTCCATCACCACTCTAGTCACATTTGCATATTGGGTGGTTGATTTGAGGACCCTTAAAAGCTGTTCCCTTGGAATTTTCAAGTCCATAATAAAGGACTGTTCATTCTAGCCTCTACATACTGGACATTTGATCCCCAGGACTAATGCTGGGCATCAGGGCCAAAGGGGGAGATGTTAACTAAAGACTCCTTTTTTATTGATCCCAAAAATGGAATGATGAAAGTCCTTTGATGATAGTCACAAATCTGAAGTTCCCCCAGCTGTGAAGTTTGGGTTACATTGAAAATCCCTCAGACTGTATCTGCTATTAATTTCTTTTTACTTCTGTACCAGCCACCCTGCTTGGTACTTTGGAGGCAGGACAGAGTATTGGTTCCTGGGTGCTGGTCATAGCTGGCACAAAGAAACATGCAGCACAGTCTTTGTGAGTGGATGGTGGAAAATTCCATAGGTCCCTGTGCCCTGAGCAGCCTTCCTGTGAGTCTGTCTGAGAAAAGAACTAACGCTTCCAGACTTCCCTTGCCTTGAGCCACACTTGCACACAGGGTAGAGGAGCAGAGCCGAGCTCTTCTCTTACAAACCATGTAGCTGAGGTGTGTCCTTCCCACCCCAGCAGATGCGCAGAGTAACCCGAGGCAGGAGGTTGGGTGCCCTCCTGGGCTCAGCTCCTCACCCCGTGTCATCCCTTCCTGTGCCCCTCAGCTGCTCCACTACATGAAAAATGTCCGCTTCACCACCAGAGCCCAGGAAGAGATTTTCTTCACCAGAGATGGGGAGATGTTGACCACCTTCGACATCCAGAACATCAATGTACTGGAGGCACAGAGGGGACAGAAAGGCACAGTGGGACATTTTGACCTCAGGGCACCTGCTGGGAAAGAGCTGGAGATCCAGGAAGGAGCCATCTGCTGGGCAGGAAGAGGCTCTCAGGTGAGAGCCCAGAGCCCCTCCTGTACCCCAGCATGTGGCGAGCTTTGCTGCATGGATCTGATGGGATCAGGAGGGCGGAGGGAGACCTGCTCTCCTCTGAGGCTCTTCAGGAAAGGAGGCTTCCTCACACTCATCCCCAGCTCCCACAGTGCAGAAGCCAGCTAAAGAAAACCGTAGTGAGCTAAGGAGAGTAGGTGGTGAGGAATCTTCTATTTGGGTTCACCCTGAGGCACTCCACGCCTACCAGGCATTGCCATCATTTTATCTTTCCAATCCTATGCAATAAATGCTGAGCATATATTAGACAACAGAAAATAACCTGTGACACCCCATTGGTCCTTTCCAGGACCCCCTGGACTCTAATGCCACCTGATGGGGGAATTCTAACCGAGGTGCAATTGCGTCTCAGTTGTCAGGTTCTGTCTGCACTTCTCTCCACCCCACACAAGTGGAGGTACACGCTTCCTCTGTGAGCAACCCCAGCACATCTGGAATAAGGGGAAGCAGTGAGTCTCTCCAGTATGGTGTTTTTCCATACCCATACTCTTGTCTCATCATAGCATGGCTATCTTTCCCTATTCCCACTTCTGTCATACACAGTGTCCAAATTTCTCCACCTTGGGATGGGAAAGGAGGTGGCCCGTGAGAACACTGAGGAGGAATCAATGTCCTTGCTCTGCAGACAAGGGGCTGCCCCTGGGTGTTGAGTTCCTCACTCAGGACCGTGTCAGGCACCCTGTAACACAGGTGCTGCTCTCCTTGGTCGCTGTCATTCCTCACACTACAGGACCTTTCCTTCAGCCTTTGCAGGAAAATTCACTCTGCAGTCAAGATACAAAACTCAGTCATTCTCCACTGGGGGTGGCTTTGCCTCTAGAGGGACAATGCCAATCATTGGTTGTCATGACTTGGGGAAGGGCCTTTAGTCTCCAAGGAGGAGATGCCAGGGACTCTGCTAAACACCCTACAATGCACGGTTCAGTCTCTACTGCAGAGGACACACCAGCTCAGTGTCAGTGATGCTGAGGTGGAGAAACCCAGGCTCCATAAACCCCGCTGTGCTGCTGAGGCTTTGTTTCTGACTCACTGTGCTGGGCTCAGCTCTGCTAGTGCTGGGGAAACGCATGTCTGAAATATATATCAGTGCATTTGCTGAGCCAGGTTTGAAGGTCACACTCCCCAGGTAATATTATCCCCTCACATCCATCGATTTTGGCCTCATGGGATTCTGGCCTTTGCTTCATCTCAAGCTTCACATTGCCTTCAAAACAGACATCACTACTGTCCTGCTCCACTGGAGACAAACTGAAGGAGAAAGCAGGGAAATGCAGTCACGCTACCCACAAATGCAGACCCAGAATTCTAACCGAATCTATCATCTCCACCCAGGATGTCTCCATGTCCCCAACAGGCTGGGGAGTCAGCAAGAGCTCACTCTTACCCAGATAGATCCCCAACACCTTGTAGAGAGCATGAGAGGAGTCATTAACTGTTTGGATGGGAGATGGAGGGAAGGAGAAAGGGAAAGAAAAAGAATAAACCAAAAATGTAAGGAGAAAAGGAGGGGAAGGTGCAAGGGAAGAAGGCAAAGAGAGTTTAACTTAAAACAAAGAATGGGAGAAAAGAAGAAGAGAAGGACACAGTACATGAGAGTTTATCACTCTACTTCCTCCCAACCCTGAGCTTCCTGATGCTACCCAGCTTCCCGGCAGCCCCAGCCCTCTCTCCTCTCCCTTGCAGGTCCCTTCCTCAGTCTGCAATGAAAAGTGCCCTGTGGGGACCAGGAAGTCAGCCCTGCAGGAGAAGTCAAAATGCTGCTACGACTGCCTGCCCTGCCCCAGAGGGGAGATCGCCGCGGTGCCAGGTAAGGGGAGGCCGGTCCCTGGCCAGAGGGTAGCCACTAGCAGCCAAGGTCGGCTGTATATGGAAGATCAGTTCACAAGCAGGGGAGGGTCCTTCAGTGAGAACAAGTCCAGTGATGTCCATGTGCCCTTCCCACACACTGTGAAACTATTTAAGGTGATTGCCTTCATTTTTTCTTCTATCAGCCATGAATTTCCCCAAACCCTGTACCTAGTTTGGCATCTGACTCCTGGTATATACATGTTCTTTTTAAAATCCCCCCTAAATACCTTTTAAAAAGAGAAGGAGGAGGAGAAAGAAAAGGAGAAGGAGAAGGAGAAAAAAAAGAAAGAGTAGGAGAAGAAGAAGGAGGAGGAAGAAGAGGAGAAAGGTTGAGAAGGGTGTTTTCCTTTTATGACATAGAATTTCTATACCATAAGAATCACCTGCACATCACTGAGTTCACTGGGGTTTCCAATGTGATGCAGCCTCTCCCACAACCCAATTCTAAAGCTTTCCATAGTCACCACCCAAGATTCCCTTGGGGCCTGCGCCCTCGGCCTTTTCTTACATCACCACCACTCTTTTTCCTGCCTCCATAGCTGGCAGTTTCTGGACATTTCCTGAAAACAGATCCATAACATATGTCATCTTAGGTGGCTTCTGTTTTCATTATTATATGTTTAGTATTAATGCCTATTGCTCGGTGGAATTCACTGTGACATACACACTGTGCCCTAACCCCGATCCTCCACTCTTCCTAGATGCAAGATCTCTCCCTTCCTTCTTCCCCTCCCCACTGACTCCTTCCCCATCCCTAAAAGCCCTTGTTAATTTCTTTCAGTGCCTTGGCACCTTTACCTGTCCCTTCTCTAGTGACCATTTCCCTGTTCCATGCCTCTATGAGGCTAACTTCACTGATTTCTATGCATGAGTGAGGACATGTGGAGTTTGTCTTTCTGTGTCTTGTGTGTTTCACTCAATATAATGTTCTGCACTTCCTTCTGCGTTGCCACAAACAACAAGATCCCATCTCTTGATGGCTGAGTAGTATCCCACGGTACACTGGTGCTACATTTCCTTTATCCATCCAACTAATGCAGGTCATCAGGACCAACTCCTTTTTTTTTTTTTTTGAGCAGTTAAAAATATTTTCATTTAAAAATAATTTTAGAATTATTTTAAAAAGCTACAAAAGTAGCACAGTGTGCTATTACTATTTACCTATTTCTTACAGTACAATTATCAAAAGTGAAAAGTGAATATGAGTTAAATACTTTTTTTAAAGAGAATAAACAAAACAAAATTAAACAGAATAAGTCCAATCAAAACAAAACAAAGAAAAGAATATAGGACTTCAAAACATAATAATAAGAAATCAACAATGGCTACCATAATACCTCTTGTTATCTCCCAAGTAGCTGCCCACACAATCAGACATAATAAAATCAAATGAAACAAAACAGTAAAACCAAACCAAATAAAACAATGAAAATGATACAAGACTTCAAGACAAAAATAATAGGAAATTAACATTGGCTACCATAATGTGTCTTGTTATCTTCCAAATAGCTGTCCAGACTATCAGACGTAAGAATGTAGAAGAAAACAAACAGTACAAGAACTAAATTGCCAGGACCAACTCCTAAGGGATGGTTGTTAATAGTGTTGCCGAGCCAAAGGGGTGGGTATATTTCTGGCATAATATATCACCTCCTTTGGGTGCATACCCAGTAGTAGAATGGCTGGAGTAGAGGATAGTTTTCTCTTTAATTTTTTAAGGAGTCCCCATACTAATTTGCATCCCTCACAAGGGTCTATGACTTTGAGAAATGGCTATTCAATCCATTTGAGCACGGGGTTCTCCATCTTTTGGTCTTCGTGTGTTTGATTTCCTTGTATATCTCAGTCTCTTATCTGATACATTGCACATCCATATGCTTATGCTTTTTACTCTTCTTCTTCTTCTGGTTAATTTGTAATTTCAACCCACGGTATTCTGAGATGGTGTCTGACAGGATTTAAATGTTTTTCAATGTCTTAAGATCAGCATTTTACAGGGTGGCCACAGTCCCAAAACTGGAGGTTGGTGAGGAGCTCTTCCTGGATCCCTAGGGGTCAAACAGATGAGTTGTGGCCATGGCAGCTGCTGTCCTGAAGTCCCAGGGCACGGAGGGGTTGTGTTCCACCCAGTGACAAACTCAGCTGCCAGATCCTCCTGGCAGAACCCTCCACTCCCCAACCATCCCTGAGCCATGACGACACCCCACAATGGCTCTGCTAGGAGTTTAGGACACGCAGCTTGTGGAAAGTGAGTGTTCTTTGAAGCAGAAATGTTACTTTTAGATCAAATTTCCAAACTAGATTTAAAATTGTGGATTTCTCCTGCAGTTAGACAGGCTGGTCAGCTGTTATTCTCAAGGGAGACCACCCTTTCAAGCTGAGCTGAAAAGTTAGTGGCATGGCTCTCTGCCACCAGCCAGGAGCAAGGTTAGCCTTGTGAGTTTCTTTTTTGTCCTTTGCCTTTCATGTTATTTCTGCTCCCAGCCCGTGTGGTCTCTGTGATTGTCCAGGCTGCTTAGGGTCACCAGTGTATCCACATTATTTCCCAGGGACCTTCCTCCTTCTTGTTCTCAGCATCTCACTTTCCCTCTTGCTTCCCCATCCTCCCCTGTCACGGAGCCACAGAAGGGTTTATCTGTTCAGCCACCATGGCCCACATCGCCCCCATCAACTCCACCTGTATTTAACAATGATACTACATAGTCACCATGTGCCAGCTGGAGTCTCTTTTATGCTTATTCTGTGTTGGATGTAAGCATGTTCAAGGATATTGGGATTCTACCCTCAGTCTGGCACAATGCTTGTTTCTCAGGAAAGAAAATACACTATCACACGAAGGTGGTGCACCCCAACTGCAGTTCCAGCGCTGAGCCACAAGATCAGAGTGGGACAGCTCATTCTAATGGGAGGAGATTTTCTGATGGAAGGTGCCATCTGTGAGCAGGACACCAATGGCCCTGAACCAGAGAGATAGTTGCGCAGCCTCAGTTAACAAACATCTAAGGAACAAAAGCAATATAAGGCCAAGAACTGGGAGTCAGCCCATGGTGGGGGATGTGCAGGAAGCAGGTGGGAGACCAGAGAGGGCCCTAGGCACACACTCTGTGACCAGAGAGTGGGGCATGCACTCTGTGGGGGTCAGCACGGTTGAGAGGACCAGAGCAGACAATGGATGCACAGGAAAGAAGGTGAATACAGCAAGTTTTAAACCCTAAATCACTGCTGATTCACAGACCTGGACGAAGGTTTTTCCCACACTGAAAACACTCCCAGGGGAAGGGGAGACAGTGGGAACGCTCTTTGCCCTCTTAAAAAATGCTGTGCCACTGGAGAAAGCTGAGGAGCTACCTGACACTGAAGAGTGGCAAAGGGAAGTGACAGATAGGAAGTCCTCAGAGCTGCATGCAGGCAGGATGTGGAAATCAGGGATCTTGGAATAGAGAGCCACTTGCAAACCAAGGCAAGAGGTCAGGTGGGGTCATGTGACAGTGCAGGGCTCCAGCACAAAATGCACCCTAAAAGTCACTATGGAGAGAAACCAGCTGCCAAGTGCCCGCTGGCATCAGGCAGAGGTAGGTGGCTTCATTTAGAAGGGGGAGAGGTGGACACAGAGTCAGCGCTCCACAGAAACCCCTTAAATAGAAGAGATGAAAGAAGGCTCCTACTGATCAGCTGCGGCTGGGAATCATGGCACTTCCAAGCTGACTATTCAGTCCAGGGGAAAGAGATGCAGACACTATCCAGAGCTTCCCTGTACTGCTGCTCTCTCACTCAGCTTCTCTTTCTCCTCAGACAGTGCCCTTTGCGAGAAGTGTCCTGGGGACCAGTGGCCCAGTGTGGGGAAGAGCCAGTGTGTGCCCAGAACCCTTGACTTTCTGTCCTACCATGAGCCCCTCGGCATGGTGTTGGCCACCTTGCGATCATGTCTGCCGAGCACTTGTCCTCTGGTGTTCCTTTCAGGAACTCTTCCTTCTCTTCCTTCTCACTCTGGCCATCCTGGGTGTCTTCATCCGGCACCACCACAGCCCCATCGTCTATGCCAACAACCGCCGGCTCAGTTACCTCCTGCTGACCTCCCTGGCACTCTGCTTCCTCTGCCCCTTCCTGTTCCTGGGCCACCCGGGCGTCCTCACCTGCGCTGTGCACCAGGCAACCTTCAGGGTCACCTTCACAGTCTGCGTGTCCACTGTGCTGGCCAAGACCATGGTGGTGGTGGCCGCCTTCCACGCCACACAACCAGGCACCCACATCGGGAAGTGGGTGGTGTCCCAGCTCCCTGGCTCCATCCCTGGTGTCCGTTTCCTGATCCAGGCTGCCTTGTGCACCCTCTGGGTGGCCCGATGGCCCCCACTGCCTATGAACTCCACGGAACCCGGGGCCAGCATCACGGTCCATTGCGACGGGAGCTCTGTGGCACTGTTCTACGCCATGCTGGGCTACTTGGCTCTGTTGGGTCTGGTCAGCTTGCTGGTGGCCTTCCCTGCCTGCCAGCTGCCTGACACCTTCAACGAGGCCAAGCATATCACCATCAGCATGCTGGTCTGCTCCTGCGTCTGGGTGTCCTTCATCCCTGCCCATGTGAGTGCCCAAGGCAAAGACGTGGTGGCCGTGGAGGTCTTCACCATCTTGGCATCAGCCACAGGCCTCTTGTGCTGCCTCTTCTTCCCCAAGTGCTATATCATCCTGCTCCACCCTGAAAGGAACACCAGAGGACAAGTGCTCAGCAGACATGATCCCAAGTGAGCAACACAGACATGGACCACAGGGATGACACTCTCTTGTGATGCCCTCCCTGAACTTCCCACCAAGCCCCACCAAGTATCCCACCAAGGGGATACTCCCTCCTCCAAGGAGCCATCACACCATCCAAGGGCCCATCACAGCATCCAGGCCCTGCAGTCACTGAACTGCTTCTACTTTCAATTTCAATCTACCAGCAGGAGACAGGCATGTTTGCAACAGCACTGTGACTGATGGAAACATGCATCTTGTTCAACCAATGGCTACTTATACCCAGACAGGACCTGGTACATAGATGACATCAAATATGCATTTGGTGGGTGACTGAATCATTTTCAGCACTGCAAGATTTTTTTTATTTTAAAGAGAATAACACACAAGAGAACAGAACAAAGCAAATCAGAACAGAACAATGCAAGCAACACAGCACTTCAAAACAAGACAAGCAGATATCAACAGTAGCTACCATAATGTCTCTTTTCTTTGAAATACTTGAGCATTGGGCTGGGGATTTAGCTCAGTGGCTTAAGTGCTTGCCTGGTAAGCACAAGGTCATGAGTTCGATCCCCAGTACGAAAAAAAAAAAAAAAAGAAATAGTTGAGCATACCTTCACACACAATAATATCAAACATAACAAAATAGTATAAAATCATTCAAGAGAATGAAAGTATTACAGGACGTTCAAAACCAAATAACAAGTAAGACCATGCCCTGCATCTGAAACCACCCCAAGAACCACAAGAGGTACCAACAGGCCTAAGCAGACCACACCCAATGAACTCCAAGCAGTGAGCAGGACCCGGAATCCACCCTTGGGCCCTGACCCTGTGCATGCCCCGGTGGAATCCCAGCACATGGGGCAAACTTGGAACTCCACTTCCAGGCAAACCTTGGACTACAACGGATTATCTGTGCTAGCTTGAAGGGAGATTAAGTGACTGCCTCTCCAAAACAGAAGATCTCAGCTGGCTCCAGTCAATGTGGTGAGTATGCCCCTAAAATAGAGGTGTAGAACTCCAACTAACTGTAAGACCTTGGTGAGTCTGACAAGAGTGAGGGTGACCCCTCCCTACACACAGAAAACATCAGGCAGAGTGAGGAGTGTGCCACTCCTCCAACTTGAAGAAAATCAAAAGGGCTTATGAGACACACAGGCACACAATAGGAACACAGTAGGGCCTCAGCCGACACAAACACTATAGACAAGGAGATTTGATGACCTGGAATAACCTGAAGATTAAGTACTAGCAGGAACTAAAAGTTGACCTACATCAATACTACTAGGCTTGTCAGCCCAGGAAGGATATAGGACTCAGCCAACAGGCCCTGCAGTGAGAAGTCAGATGACTGGCCCACCTATTCATTGTGGGACCCAGCAATTGGACAAACATCAACCCTACATTAGGACCCCAAGACACACACTACCAACAGCTGACACTAGTGGATCTGAAGGACCAAACACTAACTCAGAAGGGGAAAATGGCAAAAAACAAAAAAGCAAAATGCACTCTCAAACATCTGGTCCACCAGGAGCAAAAACAGGAGAGACTGAAATAGAGGATTCCGAAAGTAACACACCGGAAATTTCTGAAATGATAGCAAATGAAATAAAAAAAACAACTACATGAGGCCATAGAGGAAATCAAATTAGAAGAACTCTCCCATGTAAAGATAGAAGTAACAACCTTAGTAAAGGAGTTGCTGAGCGCAGCTAAAGAAGAAATAGAGAAAAAAGTACAGGAGCATGGGAAATTTATTGAAACCATGAATGAACAATATACAAAACAAGCAGAATTCATGAAGCAAACTGAAAGAGATGTCCAAGAAACAAAAAATTCTATTCAAAGCATGCAAAACCGCTTAAATGAAGCTGAGGATAGGACTTTGGACCTTGAGGACAGGATCGCAATTAGTGATCATGAAAGGATAGAACTTTTAAAAATAACAAGGCAGCATGAAATAACAATCCAGAAGCCTGGCCTTTCACCCCCATGAAATCTCACAGAGACCAGCATCACGGCCTGACTCTGTGGGACCCGAACCTCCAGGACCCGCAGAGTGGCCAGGGATGTTTGGATTGAAAGTCTGCGCAGACCAACATCTCGGCACAACTGTTTGGGACTGGTAGGCCGGCCCTTCATCTGCAGGGAACTGCCCTGAGACCTGCATCTGGGCCAGGTCTGTCTGGGCCCGTAGCCCTGCCCTTGACCCCCAGGAAATCTCACAGAGACCAGCATCGCGGCCTGACTCTTTGGGACCGGGAACGTCCCGGACCAGCAGAGAAGTCTGGGCTTTTTGGATTGGCAATATTGTGGAGACTGGCATCTTGGCCAGGTCTGTTTGGGACCGGGAACTTTACAGAAACCAGCATTTTGGCCTGACTCTTTGGGACCTGTAGGCCCACCTTTCACTCGCAGGGAACCTCCTGGAGACCTGCCTGGGACAAAGTAGGGTGGCCTGGCCTGCCTGACATTCCACAGGCTCCGGGTTGACCACCCAGCATTCCCCTTACAACTTAGGGAGCCAGGAGCCCACAGAGGGGAGTCAGGACCCTGTGAGGAAGCCAAGAGCCTGTGGGGGCACCACTGCCCCTCCAGGAACTAAGGGTGTAAGAGGTAATTCACCACACATGCAGAGAAAGCTTTGGAACACCACTCAAAGCAAGGAAATATAGAAAAATGACAAAAGGAAAGACCAAAAGGCAAGCTCAAAGCTCTAGCCCTCCCCAAGAAAGCTTAGAAGCTGTGTACATAGAAGAAAAAAGAAGCCATACATCTGAAATGTCTGAAATGATATCAAATGAAATAAATATGGAAATAGGAAGAGATATGGAGAAATTCAAATCAGAAATACTTGCCGAGGTAAAAGAAGAATTCATAAAAATAGCGAAAGAAATACTGAATGCATCTAGTGAAAACACAGCTAAAAAATTAGAGGAACAATATAAGAAACAAACAGAATGCATAAAGCAGATTCAAAGAGATATACAGGAAATCAAAAATTCTATTTAAAGCTGTAAAAACCACCTCAATGAAAGTGAAGATAGAATTTCAGACCTCGAAGATAAGATTGCAGCCAGTGAACAGGAAAGATGAGATCTTTTAAAAATAACAAAGAATCAGGAAATAACAATTCAACACCTGCAAGATGATGCAAAGAAAAATAACATAAGATTAATAGGGATAAATGAAAAAGAAGGGGACAGCCCAAATGATATCAAGAGGATATTTACAGAAGTAATAGCTGAAAACTTCCCAAACATGAGAAGAGAAACTGACATCTGGATAAGTGA
>PVJX010040835.1:0-14958 GCA_004027295.1 Dolichotis patagonum | reverse complement strand
CAGTAACAGGCAACATTGTATACCTCGTTGTCTTCACAATAGTTGTTCTTCTACTAGGTACAGCAAAATCAAAGAAATACACATTATAGAACACATCAACACAGAGTATTGAATAGAGCAACACCGTTAATCAGGACAAAGCAAAACGGCGATAAAAATATCTGCCTTCAGAGATAGTAGAAGGAAACTCCCCCGACTTACTGTACCAAATATGGTCACCTGCTAAGAGATACCCAGATCCCTGGATCCCAATTGTTAACCGGGGCGGGGGGGGGGGGATTGGGTATGTTTGGTTCTAAGCCCGCACCCCAGTAGGCAGCAGGCTGCTTACTGGTTGGCTCGGCCCCCTAAGTTCCAGCACGGCGCACATCTCAGGAGATGCACTTGCTTCTGGTTTTCCCACCCTGGGGTGGCTGCGGCTAGCCAGACCACAGTCACTTACCGGGACAGCAGGCTGCTTACTGGTTGGCTCGGCCCCCTAAGTTCCAGCATGGCGCGGATCTCAGGAGACGCTCTTGCTTCTGGTTTCCCCGCCCTGGGGTGGCCGCAGCTCCCCAGACCACAGTCACTTTCCAGGGCGGCAGGCGGCTTACTGGTTGGCTTGGCCCCCTAAGTTCCAGCATGGCGTGGATCTCAGGAGACACTCTTGCTTCTGTTTTCCCTGCCCTGGGGTGGCCATGGCTGATCAGCAGTTTTGAAGAAAACAAAACATTATGGCAGCCATTGCTGATTTAATATCGTCTTCCTTAGAAGTCCTACCATGCTTTTACTCTGCTATTACCATCGGTTCTATCATGTTGTGTCTTACTGGATTTTAATATATGTGATAGTATAAACAAATCTTTTTATTCAAAATGACATATTATAGTAGCCATTGATCACTCTCTGTTATTTGGTTCAGAATGTCCTGTAATTCTTTCATTGTTTTGAATGGTTTTATAGTATTTTGTTATGTTTGATATTATTTTATTTGAAACTATGCTCAACTATAGCAGAGAAAGCGATATTATGATAGCTACTCTTAATGTCTGGTGTCTTATTGTAAATTGCTGTGTTGCTTATGTTGTTCTGTTCTAATCTGCTTTGTTCTGCCCTCTTTTTGTTCATTCTCTTTAAAATAAAAACAGATATATATGTTGGGTTTGTGCTGTTAAAAGAGTGTTTTAGTCATGGAGTCAAGGGAAGACCTGAAGAACTATTCCATAATGAGGTTGACTAAAGAAACACGACAACCATGATTTTGGATTCTGAAGTGAATTCTCAATGCAACACAATGAATATTTTGGGGGCTTATTGGTTATATACTGTAAGAAACAAAGTCTTTTCTAAAAAAAACATGAACATGTAAGTGTCTCCATCTTAAACTCTATTTCACTCTAGGATGCCCACTCTTTTTATTTTGAGCATATTAAGTTACAAAAATGCTTGTTCAATTTAGATTCCAGGCACACAGCTAACATCCAAAGATAACTTATCAACAGTTAAGGACTTTCAGTGCTCCATACCCCCACTGGCTCCTCCCTTAGCAACCTTCTCAGCAACCCTTTGTGCTACTTACACTAGCCAAGCAGGATAGAGTGTGAACCTTCAATCCAGCCAGTGGGTGAAAAGGTCAGGTGCTTCTCACAATTAGGGATACAAGGAGCTGCTATGGCCCCCATGCATGCTTGATACCTCATGCTTGTGCCCTTCTGCAGAAGTAAAGATAAAAGCCTTGTGGAGACCCCTTGCCTTGTGTCTGAGTGCATTGTTTCTGGCACCAACAATTTGAGTCCAGGCACTTATTTCCATTATGTACCAATAATATGGGTTAACTATAGTTATGTAGAAGGATCATCTTGTTTTTAGGGAATATGTAATAAAATATTTGAAGTCTTTAGAGCAATGTCAACAATTTACTTTCCAATGAATGTCTATACTTCATGACATTCTTCTGTGATTGTTTAAAAATGGTATCTGTTGGCTTATTTGCATGAGATAATCAGCATTTTCCAAACAAAGAGTTATTACCAATAGGCATCTGAAAACATACTTTGCATCATTAAATTTATAAAAATCCAAATTAAAACTTCAATGAGACATTATATAATCTATTCTAATAGTTAAAATGAAGACAGGTTATGTGTCTTGATAATTTATAGTAACAGGCATTCTCATAGTATAATTATAAATTGAGTAAGTTATTTGAACAATTCTTTGGCAAAATGTACTTAAAATGAATGTATGCATACTCTTTAATTCCATTTATAGATATATATTGAACACAAATGTGATACATTTGGATACCAAAAAGACATGAATAGGAATGCACATATTAGCACTATACAAAGTATCCCCATACTGGAAGCAACTCAAGTTTTCATATCATATCAAGGAAAGAAATAGATTGTGAAGTAGTCACAAGTGAAATACTATTAGTTTTTCATCACCATAAAGAAATATCTGAGTCTGGAATGGTGAAACATGTCTATAATTCTAGGCACTTGGAGGTTGAAATAGGAGGATCTTGGGTTCCAGGCCAGCCTGTGTGGCATAATAGGGAAACTTCATCTTTAAAAAAGGAACTATATGACATAGGTTAATTATTAAGAAAAGAACTTGTTTTAACTCACAATTCTGGAGGTTCAAAGTTCAAGCTGTATAGTGCAGGGTTGGTGGTTGAAAGCTGCCCCAAGGAATAAAATGGTTGCTCTAAAAAAAGTTCACTCTAAGGAGAGTGATTATGGTTCTGTGGGAGCTTAGGGATATGTGAGTCAGGCAGCAAATTATTACTTCTTGTTGCCCTGTGGCAAGGATTCATCAAAACTTGCATTCACCCAAGTAATAAATGTTACATGCCAACCTTTTCTGAGACTCATTTGAGTCAACAGGTGCTGTAATTATTAACTAAATCCATGCTTCTTTTGAATATCACTGATTGGAATCACAAAATATTGAATCAAAGTACATAGTGAATGTTGGAGAACCCCATTGAACTGAGTGGCTTACTTATAGGGCAGAGTGCAAGATGATTCTAGCCTCAGCTCCATCACTTGCAGTCTGTGTGTTCTTGGCCAAGGGACTGAGTGTTCAAGGCTGGCTTCCTTGACATTAATGTGGGAATACTTTACCTTTAGAGAATCCAAAGAGAAATGATGAATGTGAAGATTTTTTGTAAGTTTTCATAATTCTCCTAAACATGACCAATAAACACTGTTTAACTCATACTTCTACAGACTTAATTTTTCTTACTAAAAGAACCTAGTAGCGACCACATTAGTCAATTTTGAACAAATGTGATGATTTTGTTACAAAATATGCCTTTGTGTAAACATCACCATAAATTATCTACTATTGTATATTATTTCAGGGATATTTAGGTCCTCATGACCACTAAATATTTCATCCTATTCAGGTCTGTGTAATGTAGTCATTGTGTGCTTTGGGTTTAATTATTTCCTTATCTCCCATCTTCTATCACATACATTACTGTTCTGTCAATAATTTTCCTTCTTGCTGTATGTCATTTCATTTCTTATTTCAGACAATGACAAATGAAATAGCAATAGAAATGTTCATGTCTGGAGATGACTGGACAGTAGGGCAAGCCATAGTTTCTCAAGTTCTCTATACTCAATTTTCTGAGATTGGCTCTTCCTACAGTACTGCTGAGCAAGTTTCCCCTTTTCAGTGATGGAGAAGGGAGAATATTACCTACTATTTATTCTGAGCACCTCTGGTTTTGTTGTCTGTGAAGCCAAATGAAGAGCTTCTATTTAAATATGAAGCCAGATGTTTATGAGCAGAATTAAAATGGTGTTCTTTCAGTGTGACCAATATTTTTCAGTTTGTTTTGGCTTGCTAAAATTGCTCTCAAGGTAGTTTTAATATAAGCCATAGTGCCCCACATTGGGCATCAGACGATCTCAATTCCAAACCCAGTTTTCCACCTATGATCTATGTGACACAACAGGTCTTCTATTCTCTCAGAGTCTACGTTCCCCATTTCAAAATTAAACAAACAAACAAATAATAACATAAAAACAAACTCTTACCTGTTATGATTTAGGTCTAAGTGTCCTTTTCTCCCTGCCAAAGATCTCACATTCAGAGTTGGGGCCTGTTCAGAAGGAGCAGTCACTTAAGGTGTGACTTGGGAGTGTGTATTCTTGGCCCTAGTTCTTCACTTCCTTCTCTACTATCTGGGTGCCACAAATTGTGTAGCTTTTCTTCCATCAGGCCCCTTCTACTAGGCCCTTTCTGCCTTAGAGCTAGTTGCTATGAACCGAATCCTTTAGAAATCATAAGCCAATGGTTATGGTTTCTAACCATAAACCCCTCATCCTTGAAGTTTTAGTTGTCAGGTCTTTTGTCCCACTGATGAAAAGGCTGACCAAGATATCACCTTTCAGTGATTTAAAAAATGAATGATAGACAGGATGTACATTTATTTAGCTAATATCTTGGTATATGTTTATTCCAAGTATATGAGCTTGTTCTTTTATTTTCGAGAAGCTGTAAGACTAGTTGAACATATTAAATATTTGAAGAGCCACTTATTGAGGACAAATTATCCTGGTGTTTGATATAACATAATAGCATGTTTTTGGTATACAAATCATAGAATATATTGATTCTCCCACCCAAAATAGTCATTAACTGGAGAATCCAGCATTCTGAGTAACTTTCTTGCATTAAATAATTTCCTTCAGTTGTTCTCAGTCATAGCTGCATGCTGAAGCCATCCATTTTTAACATTATCAATAGGTAGGCACCAACCTAGCACAATTAAACCACAGCCTCTAGGGTGGGCATTGGGTAGGAGGAACTAAGACCAAAGAATGTTTTATTTTTATCTTTGTTGTGAAACAAAGTTCACACAGAAGGCAGTATAAAATCACTGTAGCTGGTCAGTAACTTTATACATCAGTAAGTATCACAAGTGAATTAAGATTATCACAAAGAAGGATACAAAGATAAGTCAGAGAATTTTCTGTGATATCCCTGCCAAAGTTATTTCCTTTAATCATGGGGGAATATGAGACAATCTCAAATTTTGAGACATTTTACAAAGTTCCAGCCTATACTCTTCAAATGCAACAAGATTGAGGAAAGACTGAGGAACTGTTTCAGGTCCTAGTTCACTAAGGAGACATGACAACTGGAATATGATTCAGGATTCTGAACTAGAGTTTGAACTGTAAAGAGCTTGCTGGTGACACTAGTGGAAATGAAAAGTAGATGGTCATTAATGCACCAATAGTAATTTTCTTATTTTGAAGGTTGTACTGTGGTCCTGGAGCAGGATTAATTTGTCTTTAGGAAAGCATACTAAAACATTCCAAGTTTAGAACCTTGTGTCAGAAATTTTTACTTGAATGCCCAAGATAAAGAAAATTCTTTGGACCTCTGTAGCATGCTATAGAAGTATGCTACAGTTATAAGATTAATGATGATAGGTATCAAGTCTACTAGACAATTTTGCAGGAGTGATGCTATGCATCACTTCTTTTTCTTTTGTGCCAGAAATTGAACTCAAGACCTCATGCTTGCCAAGTAGGTGCTGTGCCACTGAGCTGTATCTCTGGTATGATACAATCTGACCTGGGAGTTCCAGCTATGCACTGGGGGTTTCCAATATACAAGATGACCTCAGCACAGATGCTTGTCTCCTAAACCTTCCAATAAAACTTATACTTGCAAGTATAGCTTAAATCCCCTTTATGAAAGAAACACCTGTAACTAGTGCAGACTGAATGCAAGGTGTGAAAAAGAAGGAAGAATGCCCTAAACTTAGAAAAGTGTCTGAAAGGAGACCTTCTTGATGAAGTCACTGTTGAATGTGTCTGGCCTATGCTCTGGCTTGCTGTTACTATTCATTTAGTCAGAGCATCCTCCCGAATAAATGATTTGGACATTGAATAGTGACTAAAACTCAACTTTGGTGGATTTGACCAGTGGGAAAATGGTTGTGAGTGGAAACCTGGTTAATCAAGTTTACTACAAATCCGTGAACTTGATAGTCTCCAAATTTTCTATATATTTGTGGTTTGTTAAAAGTTAAATAAACTAGAATGTATATTTGTATGCATGATAATATATATACAGTACATATAATTTACGTGAAACAAACAATTGGCTCCTATCTGAACTATGCAAGCCCCTCACAAAAGTTCTGATGTTGCATTGAACATCTGAAAAAGTGCTCAGCATCATGAAGCTTTGTGATGATGCAAATTAAAATTATAATGAAATATTAAATGCATTCATTAAAATGCAAACAATAAGATAATAAATATTGGCAAGAAGCTGAAGAAATTGAACTCTCATAATATAATTATAAATTGATTAAAAACTTTTTGGAAAAGTTTTTGAAAGTAAATACCGAAAGAGAACATATGCATATCTATCAATTATGCTTATAGATGTACTGAACAGAAATCTTTATACTGAGCAAAAACAGTACTGTTTTTATATACTGATAGTGAGCTTGGTGAAAAAGAAATCAAGAAAGCAATTCCACCCACAGTAGTTTAGAAACATCTAAGAATAATTTTAAATAAGACAGTGAAAGAACTCTACAATAAAAATTATAGAACTGCTGCAAAAATTATAAAACTGCTGAAAAAATGGAAAATATCCCTTGTTCATGGATTGGAAGAATTCATATTGTTAAATAACTGTATATCCAAAGAAATCTACAGAGTCAATTTAATTGACTTCAAAATACCAATGATGTTACTCCCAGAAATAGGTAAAACAGTTATCAAATCCATGTGATCATGAGAGAGCCAAATCAATTCTGAAAGACAAATAAACAAACAAAAAGCAATGTGTCAACAGACTCACAGAGGAATGAAACAGTACAGAGAAGTACAAATAAATCAACATTCTAAAAGTTTGCGGATTTTTCCCCCAAAGAGCCATGAACATATATTAGAGAAAGGGAAGTCTCTTTAAAACAAGTTGCTAGGAAAACTGATATCTGTATGCATTAGGTTGAAATGAGGTTCCTTTCACCATATAAAAAAATCAAATAATAGTGGACCTAAATATGACACTTGAAATAGAGAAATTATTAAAAGAAAACTTAGAGTAAACATTTCAAGACATTTTCATAGGCAAATATTTACCAAAAAATAAGAACTTCCAACCAGATTAGATCAAGCTAAGAACATTCTGACCAGCAAAGAAAACTATCAAAAAGGCAAAGAGACAGCGTACATGATGGGAAAATATAGTTGCAAATGATTTGTACAACAAATGATTAATACCAAGAATTTATTAGGAACTGAAACAACTTGATAGCAAAAAACCCAGCACAACTCATTCAAGAGGTTATAAAGTAATTTGAATGGACATTTCTTAAAAAGAAATTGTGATTTATTATTATTATTAATTATTATTGTTCAGACTTAAAAATGAAAATTGCTGGGCATGGTGGTATATGCCTATAATTTTAGCAGTAGTATGGTGGTTTTTAGGTGTGGAGAGAAGGAGAAAATAGGGGAGAATTAGGTTAAAGGATATAAATTTAAGTCAGGTAGAGTGAATAAGACTAGAGATTTAATCTGTAGCATGAGGACTATGGATAATATTGTACCATATACTGAAAATTTTCTAAAAGAATAGATTTCAGGTGCTCTTATTAGAAAAAAAAGAAAAGGTAACTATATCAGTAGTGGATATAAAATTTTGTAGTAATGATTGTCCTATGTGTATGTATCTCAAAGTATCAAATATATAGAATAAAATAAAAAATAATTTCACTAATCAATTTAGAACAAATACAATGATACTGCAGAAGATTCTTTTGTATCTAGTTAGTGATCTAGTGCTATTAGTGAGCTGGTGATATAGGGCACCACAGTGACACTTAGATTGTAATAACCACTAAACATCATCTCCTTTTGTCACCTTTTTTTGACTGGATACTAATGAAAGGTGGTCCATATTTTCCCCATCCACTATCAAAGCCTGCGCCTTTTGTTTTGTGTATAATCTCTCTTCTTTGTGGTACATTACTTTATACCACTGTTTCTGACAATGATAGCCAGGAAATGAATAGAAACACCTGTCTCTGGAAGGAATTTAGAGGTATACTAAATTCTCTGAGATTCACTTGTGCTTCACTTAAACTGAACAAACCTTACTTCTGTGGAGATGGAGAAGGAAGAAATCATATCTTATTTCCTTAGAGAATTATGGCTATGCTATCTTGTGAAGAAGTTGGTGAACATTCAGAGTGACTAAATTGGTGGTAGGTTGTTTTATTTGCTAATATTGTTCTTCAGGAAGCTGTAGTGAAACTGTATTACATTACAGTTAGCATCAGAAGGCCACCCCAGGGCGAGAACCAGCAGCGTCTCCTGAGATCCTGCCATGTTGGAACTTAAGGTGCTGGGAAACCAAGCAACCAGCTCACCACCCTGGTAAGGGTCTGTGAGTCTATCGGTGCGTGGGCTGAGAATCAAACATCCCATCCCCCTCCCCCCTTAGCAAGTGGGAGTCAGAGATATGAGCATCTCTTGGGAGGTTGACCATATATAATATAGCAAATAGGAGGGGTTTTCTTCTACTATCTCTTTGAAGGCAAATATTTTTATCACTGCTATGCTTTGTCCTGATTAATGGTATTGCTCTATTTAATATTGTTTGGATAAGTTCTGTAATGTCCTATATTTCCTTTGATTTTGCTATACCTGATTGAAAGAACAACTATTGTGAAGATAACGAGATATACAGTGGTACCTATTACTGTTATCCCAGTAACCTGCTCTGAAGTTCTGTACCAGTTTCACTACACTGTCTCAATTGGCTTTGTTCCATCCTGTTCTGTTGTATTTTACTACCTTCAAATTAATAAAAATTTAAAAAAAATTTAAAAAGAAGACCTCATTCAAACTCCAGGTCTTCCATCTGTGAGCTGAGCCATCCAGATAGGTCTCCCGTTCTCTTAGAGTCTGTCTTTCTCCATTTGATAATTAAAAAATAATAATTACTGCCTTCTGATGCTTTTTAGGGATTTAATAGTAAAAGGTGTGCATATTTACTTAGCTACTTATTACATGCTCGGTTATTCAAGTCATAGATGTTTCATCTTAGCTGTTTCATGATCAAGTAGCTGCGATGTTAGTACAATACATTAAAATGTTTCAGGAGGCTTTTGTTTTCAACGAAGGCATCCCAGTGTTTGAGAAGCATTATCAGATAGACATTATTATATAAAAAAACAATCAAGTACATGGGCTGTCATTAGGGTTATAAATTCTCAACTGGTCATCTGTCTAATACCTGAGAAAAATGAATGAGTTTTGATACAAAAATTGCCTCATTGATTCTACATTCTGATTGCACATTGGCACCACCTGAGGTGTTTAGAACTAAACAGTTCCTGGGCCTCACCCTAAACTAATTACACCAGGATCTCCAGGGTGGGGCAGTGGAATGGATAACAAGTGTCAAGAACATCTTAGTTTTATGTTTTCAATGGGCCAGAGTCCAGTGTGAAGAGAAATTCAAGTGTGCCTTGCTGATTGGCTATGTATCAGTCAAAGAGTCACAAGTAAATTACCAGTGAACATTATAAAAACTGAATTTCAAGCTCACAGCTGCATAAGGAAGAGAAGGCGGCAATGGATGCAGTCCTGGTCCTGGTACTAGGTCTGGCCTGTCTGCTTCTCCTTTCACTCTGGAGACAGAGCTCTGGGAGAGGGAAGCTTCCTCCGGGCCCCACTCCTCTTCCAATCATTGGAAACATCCTGCAGATAGATGTTAGGGACATCAGCAAGTCCTTCACCAGAGTAAGTAAGCTTCATGCCCCTGTGGGGCATTACACAGGGAAATTAACTCCAACATTTATTTATTTATTTATTTATTTATTCATTTATTTATTTATACTGAGGACTGAACTCACAACCTCACACTTGCCAGGCAGGTGCTATGCCTCTGAACTGCATCTTCGGTCCTCCAACTTTTTAGTAAAATAAATTCCTAGAGGCAAAATATTAAACTGTGTTATCATAAGTCAAATATTCCCTGTAGATTGTTGTTTTTGGTGGGTCATCAGTGGAATGGTATAATGCATTTTTTCAGTAAGGAACTATTCAAATTGTAAGATAGAATCAAAGTAATAAAATGCTGCTACCCTTTTTTGTTTCAGTCATTTGCTATTACTTTTCATCTAGGGTGAATGGTAATAAAAATGTTTTGAGTGGAGGTTTTATTCCAAAAGTCATCTACTTTATGTGTTGTATATTTTTGTTTAGATTAGCAATGATAGTTAAAGTTCTCCAAAGAAACAAATTATTTCTGATGCCAAGGAACTATGTATGGGCTTGTAATATGCATATGTGATGAAAGAAAGAAAGAAAGAAAGAAAGAAAGAAGAAGAAAGAAGGAAGGAAGGAAGGAAGGAAGGAAGGAAGGAAGGAAGGAATAAATGAGGGTCATTCCAGTGGTATGAAAATGCTTTTAGGGTCCTCACAGAGATCCTGTCTGTGATCTATGGATGTCCAGCATGGAGCGTACTTCTTTTGCTGCTATTTGCTGTAATTCTTTCCTGTCTAGCTGTCAAAAGTCTACGGCCCTGTGTTCACTCTGTATTTTGGCACGAAGCCCACTGTGGTGGTGCACGGATATGAAGCAGTGAAGGAAGCCCTGGATGACCTTGGAGAGGAGTTTTCTGGAAGAGGCCATTTCCCAATTGTTGAAAAGACTAACAGTGGCCGTGGTAAGTGTGCCTGTGGGCTTTCCTGGAGGGTCGGGGGATGAGACTAGCAGAGCTCCTAGGGCAGACCAAGGCCTTTTCGGTGGTTGCCTCACCTCCCTTTCCTCTGTCTTGACTGGGATCTGCCTTCTGGTTTCTGTTTCCCATTCTGATAGGAATCATTTTCAGCAATGGAACAAAGTGGAAGGAGATCCGGCGCTTCTCGCTTATGGCCCTGCGGAATTTTGGGATGGGGAAGAGGAGCACTGAGGCCCGCGTTCAGGAGGAAGCCCGCTGCCTTGTGGAGGAGCTGAGAAACACCAAGGGTGGGTGCCTCTTCATACCGCCGCCCTTTGCAGACCGCCGTCTTCCCAAGTTCTTCCTAACCCTGCCGCGGCCCACACTTACTCTGCGTGGAGGCGGTCAGCCCTCTTGTGGAGGCCACGGTGTAAAGCAAGAGCCCAGGGGACTTGCCCAGGATAGGAGTTCGAGCCTCATTTAAAACAATTCTTAAAGAGTAACTTGTTTTTCTATAGTAATATTGTGGGTTAATTATTCTTGAACATTTTACCAGGGAATGAATACTTGTCAAGCGGACTTGTTGGAATGATCTCGCCACATCTTTTGGAGCAGGAAAAGGTGGCATGAACTGTAACTTTATTGCTCCATCCATATACATATTTTTTATTTTAAGGAGAATAAAACAAGAGAGGACAGAACAAAGCAGATCAGAACAGAACAACATAAGCAACCCAACACTTTACAACAAGACAACCGGATATTAACAGTAGCTACCATGTCTCTTTCTTTGCAACAATTGAGCATGGCTTCAAACAATAATATCAAACATAACAAAATAGTATAAAACCATTCAAAAGAATGAAAAATTATAAGGTATTCTGAACTGAATAATAGAAAATGATCAATGGCTAATATAATATCTCATTTTCTGTAAAAAAATTTGTTTATACTATTACATATATTAAAATCCCAGTAAGACACAACATGATAGAATCTATGGTAATAGCAGAGTAGAAAGAAGCATGGTAGGACTTCAAAGCAAGACGATATTAAATCAGCAATGGCTGCCATCATGTTTTGTTTTCTTTAAAACAGCTGTTCATACCGCCACACATAATAAAGTCATACAAAGCAGAATAAAACCATTCCAACTGATGAATGAAAACATTAAAAGGCTTCAAAGCTAGGTAATGGGAAATCATGGTTATCATAAAATCTTATATACTCTTACTGTTTCTCACACTAGGGAGACTATACGGTATTTACACATGTGAGTTTGGTTTATTTCGCTTCTGAGTATGGTCTCAAGTTGCATCCATTTATTTATAAATATCTCAATATTATCATTCTTTATAGCTGAGTAGCATTCCATTGCATAAAAATACCATTCCTCAGTTAATGGGCACTTAGGTTGTTTACAAGATCTGGCTATTACAAATTGTGCTGCTATAAAAATGGGTGCACATATATCACTGTGGTATGATGTTTTCAGTTCTTCTGGGAATATGACTAGAAGTGGAATAGCTGGGTCAAATGGGACTTCCAAACCCAGCTTTTTGAGGAATCTCTAGACTGACCTCCACAGTGGTTGCACCAGTCTACACTTCCACCAACAGTGTAGAAGAGTTCCTTTTCCCCCACAGCCTCTCCAACACTTGTTGTTGGTAGTGTTTGCTATCCTGGCCATTTTTTTCTGGAGTGAGATGGAATCTTAGTGTGGTTTTTATTTGCATTTCTCTAATGACTAATGATGATGAACATTTCTTCATGTATTTATTTGCCATTTGTATTTCTTCATCTGAGAACTGTGTATTCATTTCAGATGCCCATTTTTGGATTGGGTCTTTGAATTTTGAGGGTCTGATTTTTTAAATTCTTTATAAGTTCTGGACAGAAGTCCTTTGTCTGAGGCGCTGTCCATGAAGATTTTTTCCCAATTTGTGGGTTTTCTTTTCACTCTGTTGGAAACCTCTTTTGACATGCAGAAACTCTTTAATAAGATGTGGTCTCAGTTATTGATTCTGGGAAGTATTTCCCATGTAGTTTGATTCTTGTTCATGAATTCTCTTCCTACTTCTATATCTTTGAGATGTTTTTACCTACTTTGTCTTCCAGCAGTTTTAGTGTTTCTGTTTTAATATTTAGATTTTTGATCCATTTAGATTTAGTTTAGTATATGGTGATAGACATGGTTCTAGTTTTAGTTTTCAGCATATAGACAGCCAATTTTTCCAGCACCATTTGTTAAAGAGACTGTCATTCTTCCAGCGAGCATGTTTGGCTCCTTTATCAAAGATGGTTGAGTGAGTTTGTGCTTTTGGTTGTGTCTTCCAATCTATTCCACTGATCCTCTGGTATGTTTTTATTCCAGTACCCTACTGACTTTATTACTGTAGCTTTGTAGTATAATTTCAAGTCGGGGATTGTGATGCCTCCTGCCTTGCCTTTGCTGCTTAGAATTGCCTTTGCTATTCTAGGTCTCTTCTGGTTCCAGATGAGTTTTAGGAGTGATTTCTCTAGATCTATGAGGTATGTTAGTGGTATTTTGATTGGAATTGCGATGAATCTGTATAGTAATTTTGGAAGAATGGCCATATTTACAATGTTTGTTCTTCCTATCCATGAACAGGGGATGTCTTTCCATTTTCTGAGGTCCTCTTCGATTTCCTTTTTCAGGGTATTATAATTTTCCTTGTATAGCTCTTTTACTTCTTTCATGAGATTAATTCCTAAGTATTTCATTTTTTTGGATGCTAGTGTAAAGGGTGTAGTTTCTCTTATTTCTCTCTCAGTACTTTTGTTGTTGGTGTATAGAAATGCTATTGATTTTTGAGTATTGACTTGGTATCCAGCTACCTTGCTGAATTAATTTATTATATGTAGGAGTCTTTCAATAGAGTTTTGGGGGTTTTCTCTGTAAAGTATCATGTCATCTGCAAATAATGATAATTTAACTTCCTCTTTTCCTATCTTTACTCCTTTTATTTCTGCTCTGGCTAGTATTTCCAGTACTATGTTGAATAGGGGTAGTTTTAATGGACATCCTTGTCTTGTGCCTGATTTTAAGGTAAAGGCTTTCAGTTTTTGACCATTCAATATGATGCTGGCTGTTGGTTTGTCATAGATGGCCTTTACTACATTGAGATAAACACCTTCTATTCCAATTCTCTGTAAGGTTCTTATCATGAATGAGTGTGGACCTTATCAAAAGCTTTTTCTGCATCTATAGAGATGATCATGTGGTCTTCCTTTTGGCTCTATTGATATGGTGGATTACATTTATTGTTTTGTGTATGTTGAACCATCCCTGCATTCCTGGGATGAATGCCACTTGGTCAGGGTGAATAATCTTCTCGATGATTTGCTGCATCCTGTTTGCCAATATTTTATTGAGAATTTTTGCATCTATGTTCATTAGGGAGATTGGCCTATAGTTCTCTTTTTTAGTTGAGTCTTTCTCTGGTTTTGGTACTAGAGTGATATTTGCCTCCAGGAATGACTTAGGAAGAATTGCTTCCCTTTCAATTTCATTGAAGAGTTTGAAGAGTGTTGGAATTAAGTGTTCTTTGCATTTGTTGTAGAATTCTGCAGTAAATCTATTTGGGCCTAGGCTCTTTTTTGTAGGCAAGGACTTAATTACATTTTCAATTTCAGTAATAGAAATTGGGTTATTCAGCACTTTTACATCTTCCTGATCCAGCTTTGTTAGTTCATATCTATCTAGGAATCTGTCTATTTCTTCAGTGTTATCAAACCTATGAGAGTAGAGGTTTCGGATACAGGTGTTGATGATCTTCTGTATTTCCACTGAGTCTGTAGTAATTTCACATTTTTCATTCCTTATTGCATGAATTTGAGTTTTTTCTTTCCTTTTTTAAATAAGGTTGGCCCGGGGCTTATCAATTTTATTTATTCTTTCAAAGAACCAACTCTTTGATTCATTGATCCTTTGTACTGTTTTCTTAGTCTTTATTGCATTAATTTCTGCCCTGATCTTTATAATTTCCTCCCTTCTTTTGGCTTTGGGCTTTGCTTGCTCTTCTTTTTCTAGATGTTTGAGTTGTATCATCAGGTTGTTTATTTGTGTTCGTTCTGTCTTCCTGATGTGGGAACTCAGTGCAATAAATTTTCCTCTGAGGACTGCTTTCAGTGCATCCCACAAAATCTGGTAAGTTGTGTCTGTATTTTCCTTTACTTGTAGATATTGTTTAATTTCTTCTTTAATTTCCTCTGTGACCCACTGATTGCTC
>PVJX010040834.1:0-15115 GCA_004027295.1 Dolichotis patagonum | reverse complement strand
TTTTTTTTTTTTTTTTTTTTACAGCTTTAAGTTTTAAGGAGACAAAAGCAAGCAATCAATTAAGTATGCAGGGGTCAAATAATAGAATCAACAGGGTATTTATGAGCATAATTTTAGTAATGGCTCCCATAAGGAGGATAAGGATAAGGTCCAGGGAATTTTAGAAATTGACATGCCATTTACTTGTCATACACACATTTAGGTTTTACAATGGTATAAGCACCTCCTGTGCTGTTAGAATGTCCAATGCCATCTGATTTTTGGAGGATGGCCTGTTTTATTAATTTTACCTTTTTATTTAGGAGAGATCAGTTGCCATGTTATTTAAGGCCAGTTGAGTATAGTTAGTTATGGCCCCAATATGCATCATATAACCTTTTTCTGGAAAAGATCTGGTGGATCTCAGCAAAAAGAATCCAGAAAGAATTTATAATTATCTCTTAATTTTAGTTGTTGAACATCTATAAGATTGATAACAGTACAGTGCAGTAGAGGCAGTAAGCTTAACATAGAACATCAAATGGAACTATTATTTTCTATTAACCATGGGTGTCTTTAACATTTGAGCACTGAAGAAATTTGTGACATTGTTTGGACTGCTCACTATTTAAGCATCTCTAAGTTTAACATATATTATTTGACTGGTGACCTCCTGTTGGTCTGACCTGAATCTCCTGGCTGGAGCACAAGGAAAAGGCAGACGTCTGGATCTGAAAGAAAACACTTGTCATCATAAACAATCTCAATTCTACATTTGAAGGCATGAATATACCCTCAGATCAGCAACAGTGAATTGTCTCAGTCATGTGAACTTTAGTTGGGGTGTCTCCCATAAGGCTATGGAGATTATTGGGGCCTCCAATTAATGAACAAGAGATGGTTAAAATTACCAGGTGGCCACTTTCTTATTCATCAATTGAAGTCCTGTCCAATGTCTGCTCACCCCAAGGGATTTTGTTTAACTAGTTTTAACATTTTAATCAGCTGGACTGGAAATGGTCCATGTGACCAAATTATAAGTGAGCTGAGAGAACAGCTTCACCTTGGGATGTAAGAGCTTCAGCGCTCCCCAAGGAACGTGAAAGCTGTCCTGGATCACATCTATCAAAAGAGGTCGTCACCTGTTTTGAAAGTCCCAACACCCATTCTCCCAGCTGTCACCAGAAGAGTGTGGGGCGGGGTCCCAGGGAACAAAAATAGCCGTTTTGCCTCAGGCTGTACAGCCTAAGGATGGTGAAAACTGCCATCTCTGTCCACCGGACGGCAAGGATAGGTTTTCTGAGCACAAGCTTGCAGATTTTAGCAACAGAAAGAAAACCCCGCGAGGTAGCTCACCTGTGACGAGTGAGAAAGGTCTCGGATTAGCGGTGGCAAGTAAACAGTCCTGGAGGAAACAGCGGTGGCTCATAGGCAGGGGAGCTCCAACTGAGCTAACATTCTCTGCTGTCCGAGTCACGGCACCATTATGTTAGGTTTTCAGCGCAATAAGAAAGAAGATATAAAGTAAAAATAGCCTTTATTCTGAGGACGTGGAGAGAAGTCCATGACTATAGGCAGCCTGGCTTTCTCTGACCGGAAACGTGGGATATGGGATATATATATATAAAAACCTCTGACGGGGGTGGAGCTTAGGGCGGGCATTGATGACGCTCAAGGAGCTGATTGGGATTTTCTGCATGCAAACAGGAAGGGGAGTTGCAATTAAGGCTGAGGAAGAAGCAGGAAGTGGTAGGCGTTCCCGCTTTGGCCTTCCGCCACATTAGACCACCGCCATAACTGTACAGTGATTATGCTAGGGCAAGAGCTTTTCACTTTTAACTTTTTTTCCATTTTCTTTTTTTTATTTTATTTTAAAGAGAATAAAACAAAAGAGGGCAGTACAGAGCAGATCAGAACAGGACAACATAGGCAACACAGTACTTTACAATAAGACAACCGGACATCAACAGTAGCTGTCACAATATCTCTTTCTCTGCTATAGTTGAGCATAGTTTCAAATACAATAATATCAAACATAACAAAATAGTATAAAACCATTCAAAGAGTGAAAGAATTACAGGGCATTCTGAACCGAATAACAGAGAATGATCAATGGGCACTATAATATCTCATTTTCCATAAAAAAATTTTGTTTAAACTATCACACATGTTCAAATCCCAGTAAGACACAATGTGATAGATAGAACCAATGATAGAACAATAGAAGCATGATAGGACTTCTAAGAAGGATGATACTAAATCATCAATAGCTGTCATAATTTTTTGTTTTCTTCAAAACAGCTGTTCATACCATCACGCATGATATAGTCAAAACAGAATAAAACCATTCCAACTGATGAATGAAAACATTGCAAGGCTTCAAAGCTATGAGATGGGGACTCATGCTTACTATAAAATCTTATATACTCTTATCAACTCTCATACTAGGGAGACTATATGGTATTTACACATATGAGTTTGGTTTATTTCGCTTATGAGAATGGTCTCAAGTTTTGTCCATTTATTTATAAATATCTCAATGTGATCATTCTTTATAGCTGAGTAGCACTCCATTGTATAAAAATGCCACAACTTTTTTTATCCATTCCTCAGTTGATGGGCACTTAGGTTGTTTCCAAGATCTGGCTATTACAAATTGTGCTGCTATAAACATGGGTGCACATAAATCACTGTGGTACGATGTTTTCAGTTCTTCTGGGAATATGCCTAGAAGTGGAATAGCTGGGTCAAATGGGATCTCCAGACCCAGCTTTTTGAGGAATCTCCAGACTGACCTCCACAGTGGTTGCACCAGTCTACACTTCCACCAACAGTGCAGAAGAGTTCCTTTTTCCCCACAGCCTCTCCAACACTTGTTGTTGGTAGTGTTTTCTATCCTGGCCATTCTTTCTGGAGTGAGATGGAATCTCAGTGTGGTTTTAATTTGCATTTCTCTCATGACTAATGATGATGAACATTTTTTCATGTATTTATTTGTATTTCTTCATCTGAGAACTGTGTATTCATTTCAGATGCCCATTTTTGGATTGGGTCTTTGAATTTCGAGGGTCTGATTTTTTTAAATTCTTTGTAAGTTCTAGACAGAAGTCCTTTGTCTGAGGAACTGTCCATGAAGATTTTTTCCCAATTTGTGGGTTTTCTTTTCACTCTGCTGAAAACCTCTTTCGACATGCAGAAACTCTTTAATAAGATTTGGTCTCAGTTATTGATTCTGGAAAGTATTTCCCATGTAGTTTGGTTCTTGCTCATGAATTCTCTTCCTACCCCTATATTTTTGAGATTTTTACTTACTTTGTCTTCCAGCAGATTTAGTGTTTCTGTTTTAATATTTAGACCTTTGATCCATTTGGATTTTAGTTTAGTATCACTTTCAACTTTTGATCCTTCTGCCTCAATCTTCCATGTAGCTGGGATTACAGGCATGTGATGTATTTGTAAGAAAAAGGGGGAGGGAGATTTAGGTAGGACTACACAGAAACTACAGAAAAAATCATGTGACGGTAGAAGCAGAGACTAGAGTGAAACAGCTCTAATCTAACTATTATTTGGAGCCGGGCATGGTGGTGCATGCCTATAGTCCCAGCACTTGGGAGGCAGAGGCAGGAGAATTGCCATGTGTTTGAGAAACTATCTTAAGTATTTTTTATATACATATACATACACATATACATTTTTCAGCTTTTCAAACTAATGAAACAATATGATGTTTACACATGTGTGTCATATTTATTTCACTAATGAGTATGTTCTCAAGTTGTATCCATTTACCTATAAGTGTCCAACTTATCATTCATTATGGCTGAGTAGTACTCCATGGTATAAAAATACTGCATCTTTTTAAAGCATCCCTCAGTCAGTGGGCATTTAGGTTGTTTCCAAGATCTGGCTATTACAAACTGAGCTGCTATAAACATGGGTGCACATATACCACTGTGGTATGATGTTTTGAAATCATTTGGGAAGATACCCAGAAGTGGAATAGCTGGGTTGAATGGGATTTCCAATCCTAGTATTTTAAGGAATCTCCACACTGATTTCCACAGTGGTTGCACCAGTCTATATTCTCACCAACACTGGAGAAGGGTTCCTTTTTCTCCACAGCCCCTCAAGCTTTTGTTATTGGTTGATTTCTTCTCCCCCGTTGTGGGTTGTCTCTTCACTCTGTTGGTGGTTTCCCTTGCTGTGCAAAAGCTTTTCAGTAGGGTGAGATCCCAGTTGTTGATTCTTTGTGATAGTTCCTGTGCAACCTGGGTTTTGTTCATAAAGTCTTTGCCTACACCAGTGTCTTCAAGAGTTTTACCTACTCTATCTCCCAGCAGATTTAATGTTTCTGTTTTAATATTAAGATCTTTGATCCATTCTGGTTTTACCTTAGTACAAAGTGAAAGATATGGGCCTCATTTTAATCTTCAGCACATGTAGAGCCAGTTTTTCCAGTACCATTTATTAAAGAGGCTATCTTTCTTCTAGTGAATGTGTTTGACACCTTTGTCAAAGATAAGGTGGCTTAGTGTGTCTACAGTTGTTTCTGCATCCTCTAATCTGTTCCTTTGATCTTCAGGTCTGTTTCTTTTGCCAGTACCACACTGGTTTTTTTTTTTTTTTTGTCACAGTAGCTTTATAGTATAATTTCAAGTCAGGGATTGTGATGTCCCCTGTCTTGTCTTTGTTGCCCAGGATTGCCTGTGCTATTCTAGGTCTCTTCTGGTTCCAGATGAATTTTAGGATTGCTTTCTCTAATTCTGTGAGATATGCTATTGGGATTTTGGTGGAGATTGCATTGAATCTGTGTAACAGTTTTGGAAATATGGCCATTTTCAGTATATTGGTTCTTCTTACCCAAGAGCACAGGATATCTCTCCATTTTCTAATATCCTCTTCCGTCTCCATTTTTAGAATAGTGTAGCTTTCAATGTAGAGGTCTTTTACATCCTTTGTTAGACTGACTCCTAGGTATTTCATTTTTTTGGATGCTGTTATAAAAGACATTATTTCCCTCATTTTTCTCTCAGTGAGTTTGTTATTCATGTACAAGAAGGCTATTGATTTTTGAGTGTTGACTTTGTAATCAGCTACATTACTGAATTTGCTTATTAAATCTAGAAGTCTTTTGGTGGACTTTTTGAGGTCTTCTAAGTAGAATATCATGTCATCTGCACATAACAATAGTTTAACTTGTTCCTTTTATATCTTTGTTCCTTTTCTTTCTTTCTCTTGTCTAATTGCTCCAGCTAAAGTTTCCAGGACTATGTTGAATAAGAGACAAGACAGCCTTATATTTTTCCTGATTTTAGAGAAAAAGCTTTCAGTTTTTGTCCATTTAGTATGATGTTGGCTGTTGCTTTCTCATAGATGGATTTTATCAGATTCAGATGAAGACTATCTATTGTAATTTTCAGTAGGGTTTTTATCATGAATGATGCTGGACTTTGTTAAAAGTTTCTTGTGCATCTATTGAGATGATCATATGATTTTTGTCCCTGGCTTTGTTAATATGGTGTGTACATTCCTGGGTTTATGTATGTTGAACCACCCCTGCATCCCTGGGATGAATCCCACTTGATCATGGTGTACAATCTTATTGACGATTAGCTACAGTCTGTTTGCCAGTATCTTAATGAAGATTTTTGCATCATGAGGAAGATTTTTGTTCATGAGCAAGATTCTAAAACCTTCTCTGGTTTTAGAATGACAGTAATGCTTGCTTCCAGGAATGAAGTTGAGAGTATTGCTTCCCTTTCAATTTCATTAAAGAGTTTGAGAAGTAGTGGTGTTAGGTCTTCACTAAATTTCTTGTAGAATTCAGCAGTGAATGCATGAGGGCCTGGGCTTTTCTTGTAGATAGGTTTTTAATTACATCTTCAATTTCACTTGTTGATACTGGGTTATTTAGGATTTTTATATCTTCTTGATTCAGATTTGGTAATTCATATGCGTCTAGGAATCTGTCCATTTATTTCTTCTGTATTTCCATCTTGTTAGAAGAGAAGTTTTCCAAGTGAGTATAGATGTTTTTTTGGATTTCTTCAGGGTCTGCTGTGATTTCACCCTTTCATTCCTGAATGCATGGATTTGAGTCTTTTCTTTCCTTTTTCTTTTGATAAGGTTGGCTAACAGTTTGTCAATTTGATTTAATCTTTCAGAGAACCAACTCTTTGATTCACTGATTCTTTGTGTTGTTTTTTTAGTCTCTAGTGTATTAATTTCTGCTTTGATCTTTATAATTTCCTCCCTTTTATGAGATTTTGGTTTAGCCTGCTCTTCTTTTTCTAGAAGTTAAGTTGTTTAACTTCTAGAAGTTAAAATTAAGTTGTTTATATGCGCTTGCTCTGTTTTCCTGATAAGGGTATTTACTGCTATAAATTTCCCTCGCAAGACTGCTTTCATAGTGTCTGTAAGTTCCGGTATGTTGTATTGTCATTATCATTCAACTATAAAACTGTCTAATTTCTTCTTTAATTTCACCTGTGACCCATTGGTTGTTCAGTAGGGTGCTATTTAATTTCCATGTGTTTATGAACTTCTTGTGGTTTCCTTTGGCATGGATCTCTAATTTCATTGCAGTGTGATCTGATAATGTGCATGGGATAATTTCAGTTCCTTTGCATTTACTTAAGCATGTTCTATGAGCTGGTATGTGGTCTGTTTTGGAGAATGTCCTGTGTGCAGCTGAGGAGAATGTGTATTCTGATGTTGTGGGGTGGAACACTCTATAGACATCTACTAAGTCCATGTGTTCAAAAGTTCGATTTAGTTCTAATATTTCATTATTGATTTTTTTGTCTAGTTTGTGTGTCTTTTTGTGACAGTGGGTTTGAGGTTTCCTAATACAATTGTATTTGTTTGGTTTTTTTTTTTTTTTGGTATCGGGAATTGAACTCATGACCTCGTATTTGCCAGGCAGGTACTTGTGCCGCTGAGCTATACCCCTGGTCCTAATACAGTTGTATTAGGGCTTATTTGATTGTTCATGTCCATTAGTAATTGTTTTATATAGCTGGGTGCACTGGTATTTGTTGCATATATATTTATGATGGTTATCTCTTCCTCTTGGATTGTTCCCTTTAGGAGTGTGTGGTGACCTTCTTTATCTCTTTTAATCAATCTTGGCTTAAAATTCACTTTGTCTGCAAACAGAATAGCTACCGCTGCTTTTTCTCTGGATTCCTGTTGCATGGAGTATCATTTTCCATCCTTTGACTTTCAGTCTATGAACTTCTTATTGAATTAAATGTGTTTCTAGCATGCGGCATATTGTTGGTTCTTGGTTCTTGATCCGTTCTGTGTCTTTTGACTGGTGAATTGAGACCATTAACATTGATGGTTAAAATGATATGTATTGACTTATCCTTGTCATGTTATTTTCCTGTCGTTGGCTCCACCCCACTTTTTTTCTTTCCTCTAATTATCTGTGAACATGTTTTTAATGTCATTTGTGGTGTCTCTTACTTGTTCAATTAATCTTAAATTATTCTTCTTTGTCTCATCTAGCAGCTGATGGATTGATTTCACATGGTCCCTTGCTAGTATTGAGAAATCTTTGTTTTCCTGATCACTGTCTTCAATATCTGAGGTCCTCTCCTTACATTGGCCTAATCTGCTTTGAATACTTTCCATAGAGTTTTCATTCTCCTGGATATCTGCTTGACTCTGCTTTATGGAGTCCATTTGTTTCCTATGCTGTGCCTCATCTATTTTTTTTTTTTTTTGGTCTGTGTCTGCTCTAACATGGCTAAGCGTGTTGTGTGTTTTGGTAATCTCTGTAGTTATCTGAGAGGTTATTTCTGATTTAATTTTTTTCCAGAGCCTCATTCAACTGCTTTGTTTTTACCACTTCAGACAGACGTGGTTAGGGGCTTTCATTGACTTCATTGCTCCCTGGGTTTGCCTTTGGTGAACTGGGATTGCATCTTGTGTAAATGTTTCCTCATTTCTTTTGTTAATTCCTGGGGTGATGCTTGTAAGTTGCCTATGGTGGGTTGCTTTATTGGCAGTGTTTAGGACCCTTAGGTGATGATGAGTTCTCTGAGGTATCTTCCAAGTGTAGCTGGTTTTTGGGTTTTGAGTCTGTTGGAAGATCTTACCTCTTCAGTTTGTGGGAGATGAGAAGTTGTTGCTTGTTTTTTGGCCCAGTCCCTGGTTCTTCGGCACTGTGCCAGTGTATTTTCTGTGACCCTTATTTAACCTCAGTCATGGACTACCAGGACCACAGCTGTTTTGAACAGTTATGTCACTTTTGGGTATAGTGGTACCAGTAGCATCAAACACAGCCTAGAAAACAACAGACTGAGCTAACCCTTAATTTGCACTTTTAACCATATGATCTAGATTTGTGATTATTATTTAAAAAAGGTAAAACAAATCAGATAATTATATGCAGTATTTAAGTCCATCATGTGTTAATTTTGCCCTGGGGTTTGAAATTTAAAATAGATCAAGTTGAAAATAGAGAAGTGGAAAAAAAGAAAGAGATTACAAGTAAGGTCGGGGGACAAAGATGGGTCCTGCCAATGTGGAGAAACTGGTACAAAAGACTGAAGGAAAAGAGAGGTGGAAGAGATAAAAGGAAGAACAGAACAAAACCACACACACAAAGAGGTTAGGTGCCACTGTCACACTCTTAACAAAAAAGTGAAAGAGAAAGAGAAATAAAAAACAAACTGAATAAAACAAAACAAACAAGAAAAGTGGAAGCAAAACCCAAACCAAACCAAAACAAAAGAGAACAAAAACCCAGAGTCCACTCACAGGATTGTCTCCGGGGTCACTAGTAGACAGCCTGTGGAGACAGAGTCCTCAATGGTGTCACTGCCTCCCCACAGGCCAGTTGTTGCTTTGTGTCAGCAGTAGATAACCTCAGCAGTCCTGCCCTCATCCAACCTGCCGCCCAGCCAGTCCTTCTCTCCCGTGGGAGGACTGAGTCCTCTGCACTCACCGCCAGCCAGTGCAGCCCTCCACAGCTGCCATCCCCTCACTGCTTCGTCTCTCTGCAGAGGCTTCAGGGCCACCAGCCACCACCGTCACTCTGCCTACTGCTCCGCCATCTTTCCGGAAGTCCTCTCCATTCTTCTTTATATTGGAAAAATCAATGTCTTTATAATTTTACAATCTATCTTTTTTGTTTTGTTTTGTTTTTCTGAGACAGGGTCTTGCTATGTAGCCCAGGCTGCCTTGAACAAGTGGATGTCCTCCTGTCTCAGCTTCCTGAGTTCTGGGACTCCCACTGCTGGCACAAAAGGTTTTTAATATGATGTGATCCCAGTTGTTGATTCTTTGTAATATTTACTGTGCTACTGGGGTTTTGTTCATGAAGTCTGCCTACACCTGTGTCTTAAAGAGTTCTACCTATTCTGTCTTCCAGCAGATTAAATGTTTCTGTTTTAATATTTAGGTCTTTGATCCATTTCAGTTTTAGTTTAGCGTATGCTGAGAGATGTGTGTCTAGTTTTAATCTTCAGCATATGGAAAGGTAGTTTTCCCAGCACCATTTGTGAAAGAGGGTATCTTTCTTCCAGTGAACATGTTTGGCTTCTTTGTTGAAGATAAAGTGGCTAAGTGTGTTTGGAGTTGTGTCTGCATCTTCTAAAGTCTGTTCCATTGATCCTCAGATCTTTTTTTTTTGCCAGTACCATGTTGTTTGTATCAGGGTAGCTTTGTAGTATAATTTCAAGTCAGGGATTGTGTTGCTTCTGCCATTAATTAGTGTAGTGTGAGGAAATACTCTGAGACCAAGACTGTGGGAAAGACTAGATTTGATTTTGTCTAGGTACAGGGAGGCTGAAAATGTAGTGATATTAGTGAATATCTGGAGAGGAGGTTCAGTATGTACAGGCTTTGGGGTTGGAGGTCATAGTCCCAAGGAATCTGGATGGAATCTTCGAGGACAGTCAGCAGAGGTGCACACTTTATAAAGCTGGGTCTGCCGCCATCAGGGAGCCTGCAGGTCCAGTGCTAAATCCCTTCATGGCCATCAGTTCTGTTTGTTTGCAGAGGGCACTGTGTGTTGGGAAGGCCTTTCTCAGGTCAGGCGGCCTTGCCTTTGCTCCAGAAGAATCGCTTTTGCTATTCTAGGTCTCTTGAGGTTCTGAATAAATTGTAAGATTGTTTTCTCTAATTCTGTGAGGTATGCTACTGGGTTTTTTCTTTGTTTTTCGTCTTTTAAAATTTATTTTTTATTTTTTATTTTAAGGGGAATAAGACAAAAGAAAAGAAAAGAAAACAGAACAAAGCAAATCAGAACAGAACAATGCAAGCAACACATGACTTCACAACAAGCCAACAGGACACCAACAGTGGCTACCATAATGTCTCTTGTTTTCTTCGAAATAGTTGACCAAACCTTCACATACAATAATATCAAACATAACAAAATAGTATAAAATCATTCAAAAGAATGAAAGTATTAGGGTCTGAGGATTTAGCTCAGTGGTGTAAGCACCTGCCTGCAATTGTGAGGTTGTGAGTTCCATCCCTGGTACCAAAAAAAAAAAAAAAAAAAAAAAAAAAAAAAAAAAAAAAAAAAAAAAAAAAAAAAAAAAAAAAAGAAAAGAAAGAGCACTACAGGACTTCAAAACCAGATAGCAGGAAATGAACAATGGCTACTATAGTATCTCATTTTCCTCAGAAAAGTTGTCCATAGCATCACACATAATAAAACCAAATAAAACACAACAGTATAGAACCAACCAAAACAGAAGAACAAGAGCATGGTAGGACTTCAAAGCAAGATGATAGTAAATCAGCAATGGCTGCCATAATGTCTTATTTTCTTCAAAACAGCTATCCATACCATTACACATAGTAAAATCAAACAAAACAAAACAGAATAAAACTAATTAAATGAATGAAAACATTATAAGACTTCAAAACAATGTAATAGGAAACCATGATTACCATAATGTATACCATTATATTCAAAATAGCTGCCCTTACTATCTGACAGAGTAAAATCTAACAAAACAAGATAGAGCAAAGCCAAACCTAACAAAATTGTGAAAACAATACAAGAGTCCAAGACAAGACAGTAAGAAATTAACAGTAGTTTCCACTTTCCCTCCCAGGTGTTTCCTCCCCTGTCACTCTTATAATAACTATTTTCCTTTTGGATCCCACTAACTCCTTCTGTTTCTTATGCTAGGGTTCATGCGTATGAGTTCAAACTGTTGCACGCATGAACGTGATCTCCAGTTGTGTCTATTACCTATAAGAGCCTTGAGATTATTCTGCTTTATAGCTAGATAGCTTTCCATTGCATGGAAATACCATATCGTTCTTATCCATTGTTTTTGTTCTTTTTTGAGGCAGGGTTTCACTATATGGTTCAGGCTGGCCTTGAACTCAACTGTGTAGTCCAAGCTGGTGTCAAACTTGCAGTGATCCTCCTGCCTCAGCCTCCTGAGTGCTGGGATTACAGGCATGTGCTACCATACCTGGCTTTTGCTTTTGGTATTCTGATTGGTATTTGATTGCATGAAATCTGTATAAGAGTTTTGGAAATATGGTCATTGTCAAAATATTAGTTCTCTCTACCGTGGAACAAGGGATATCTTTCCATTCTCTGATATCCTGTTTAACCTCTTTTTTCTGAGTATTGTGTTTTTCAACATATAAGCCTTTTACTTCCTTTACTAGGTTGCATCCCAAGTATTTCATTTTTCTTGATGCTGTTGTAAAAGGCGTAGTTTGCCTCATTTCTCTCTCAGTGCTTTTGTTATTCATGTGTACTGGAATGCTAGTGATTTTTGCGTGTTACTTTGTATCCAGCTATACTGTCAAACTTCCTTATTAATTCCAGAAGTCTTTTGGTGGCGTCTTTGTGGTCTTTGGTGTAGAGTATCGTGTCTTCTGCAAATAACGATAACTTCACTTCTTCCTTTCCTATTCTTATTCTTTCTTTCTCTTGTCTGGTTGTTCTAGGTAATGTTTCCAGGACTGTATTGAACAGGAGTGGTGACAGTGGGAATCCTTGTCCTCTTTCTGACTTTACAGTGAAACCTTTCAGTTTTTTACCATTTAGTATGATGTTGGCTGTTGGTTTGTCATAGATGGCTTTTATCAGATTGAGATAAAGAGTTTCTATTCCAATGTTCTGTAGAATTTTTTTGTCGTTAATGGGTATTGGACTTTGTCAAATGCTTTTTCTGCATCTATTGACATGATCATGTAATTTTTTGTGTTTGGTTCTGTTAATATGGTGGATTACATTTATTGGTTTGTGTATATTGAACCATCCCTGCATCCCTGGAATGAATCCAACTTGGTCAAGGTGCATAATCTTCTTGATTTTGCTGCATTCTGTTTGCCAGTATTTTATTGAACACTTTTGTATCTATGTTCATTAGGAAGATTGACCTATTGTTCTCTTTTTTGGTTGGGTCTTTCTCTGGTCTTGATATCAGGATAATGCTTGTTTCCAGTAATAGTTTGTGAGTATTGCTTCCCTTTTGGCTTCATTAAGAGTTTGAGGAGAAGGATGTTAGATCTTCTCTAAATTTCTTGTGAAATTCAACCATGAATCCATCAAGATCTGTTCTTTGCTTTTGTTGGTAGTTTTTAAATTACTTCTTCGATTCCATTCATATATATATATATATATATAATTTTTATGTGTTCTTGATTCAGCTTTGGTAATTCATGTTTATCAAGGAATTTGCCCATTTTTCTGATGATCTTGAATTTTATCAAGTAACTTCTGAAGGTGTTGAGAAAATGAATACATTTTTATCCTTTAATATGGTAATGTACTGACCTCTCTCTCTCCCTCCCTTTCTCCTGTTTGAGACAAAGTCCCACTGTGTCGTCCAGGTGACCTCAGATTAGCTGTGTAACCCAAGCTGGTCTGGAACTTGTGATTCTCCTGCACACATGAACCACCAGACCTGGCTTTTTCTTGTTCTATTTGGGCAGAGTTTTGTCAGGTGTAATAATCATGAGTGGTTTGGGGGTGTTTTTGGAGTACCGGGAATCAAACTCCAGACCTCAGTTTGCCAGACAGGTGCTATGCCACTGAGCTAAATCCTTGGCCCCCTAGTATTTTTTAAATACCCAACTTTTGGCTTTCAGAAGTCCTCTTGATTGTATCTTCATTTTATTATTATTTTCTTTATGGTGCTGGGGATCAAACCCAGGGCTTCTTAGGTCAAAGCAAGCATGCTTAAAAGAAAAAAGTGGGTGTGCTACCACTGAGTTACATGACCACCTCTCCACTTTTTTCTTTATTATTTTCTGTATTTGGATTTATTTTGTTTTTGCTTTCTGTTTTCTAATGTCTTTAACTCATCAATGTTCTTATATTTAATTTTAAAAATTATTTTACTATTTTCTGTTTTATAAAGAAATAAAACAAAATTCCGTGACAAAATAATATTTTAGATTTTGAGCCAGGGTCTTGCCATCTAGCCGAGGTGGGCCGTGAACTTACTGTGTAGCCCTGGCTGGCCTGGTACTTACTGCCAGCCCTCTGTGTCAGCCTCCTGAATGCTGGCATTACTGGCATGTACCACCCACCATGCACAGACCCTCAGACCCAAAACACTGTAGGTATCCAAGGAACAGAGTTGGGGATGTAGCCCAGGGGTAGAACACTTGCCTAGCATGTGCAGAACCTGGGTTTACTCTCTAGCACTGGAAAAGAAGAATAGGAAGAAAGAAAGAAGACTCTTACTATATCTCAGACTTCATCGGGGCTTTCCTTGTGAAGATGTACTTTTGTATTTGTTCTATGCCCATAGGCCAAAAGATGAACCAAAAATTAGAGCTCACTAGAAAAATGAAAAGGAAAAGTTCTTTGCCAGAATTCTCCTCAGCTCTTTGAACGTGTCATTTGAAATGTACTCAAGGGCAGCTTTTTTATGTTTCATATAATTATGTGGAAGGCCTACGTCTGTAATTTGTTGTAATTTTCCGTGGATGCTTCCCTGGCAGTGTTCACTCTCTGGTATCCCTCAAGTTCTAAAATCTGTGTTTTGGTGCATTTGGTGCAGGTGACCAGGAAACCTGTCACGCTCTTTTTGTCACAATGACCCAGAGCAATGAAGGAGCAGTGTGTTGATTTCTGTATCTTGTGTATTTATATTAAGTTAAACCATATAAAAGTCCTGAGCTTTGACCAAATTTAACCTTAAAAAGATAGCGATTTCACATGACGCCATCTCGTATAATTAGAGCTTAAAGAGAAACAAATCCCAGTCATAGGTCATGATCATGAAAACACCCATTTCCGCAAAGGGAAAGAAAAATTGGGGAAAATGAAAGTACTTGTGTCCTGTGTTGATAAACCTTCAGATTCAAGGCTCTTCCCTTAATGCTGAACTTCGGATAAGCTGTTGAAGTATCATCAGAAAATAAGCTTCGCCTGGCTTCGTATCACAAGGAGAATGGTGGTGGTGTTTCAAATCTCTGTTGCACTATTAAAGAGACTTCGTTGTGTTTTAACTGTGGGGGAGAAACAGCCAGTGTGTGGAGCCCAGGAGAGAGAGCGGAAAGAATACAGAGCACGAAGACCCAAGCTGAATCCAATTATTCTCCATCAGCCACTTTGAATCTTCTGTCTGCATAATCTCAATGAGAATGGGGCCAGATGTGCTGCCGGAACTTGTGGTGCCACCTGTCTGTCCCCAGAGAAGCAGCAGCGTCCCTGTGCACGGGAGCCACCTGGGCCTCGGCACCCTAAGGCTGAGCAGCTGCCAACCTGAGCGTTTGTTTCCCGCGTGAGATTCATGCATCTGTTTTTGCCATAGTGCGTGCCTGCTTACCTCGACCTCCATTCGTGTATACAGTACTTGGATTCGTTCTGAATCCTGAAAATCCGAACATAAGGCGTGTGTGGGGGTCGGTGAGTGGGGAATATGCAGGTGATTGGAGACGGAGGTCAGAAAACGGGGATCAGGGAGGTCATGGTAGCTGTGGGGACCCATGATGACCTGTGTTGAGCATTGCAAGATGCAGTGGATGAAAATCCACGTGCCTGGCTGGCTCGGGGTTGCAGAGACGTCTTTAGTGTATGATATCCCGAGAGTTACATGGGACGTATTGTAGTCAGGGTTGACAAGGGAATGGATTTAATCCGGGACACATAATTTATAGGATTATTTTTTAATATTCACCCAGAAAGTCA
>PVJX010040833.1:0-14980 GCA_004027295.1 Dolichotis patagonum | reverse complement strand
GCAGACACTTGATCCAAACAGCCCAGGCCACTCTACGGGTCCCAAAACTTATTTTTTGTAAAATAGGTTGAACCTGAATAAGAAAGTACAATCTTAGACCATTAATTTCATCTTTAAATAAATAATATGAGATTGTTTGCAAGGGGATTTTGCTAGGATTTTGTCAAGGATATATTCTAATGAAGTGAGCAGCAAGACTCTCAGGCCAACTAATTCATCATTTCTAAATCAAAATATATTCCAAATAAAATTCCTTTTACCAAATTTTTCTATGTCATCATCAATATATTTGCATAGTTACTCATGCAAGAATCTTGAAATAAAATCAAAGAAGTTTTGCTACTTCCTTTATTTGGAATAATATGGTAAAAGTCACCAAATGTTAGACCTAGAAAGCTCTAAAAAAATATGATGGTCCATTTATCTCAGCAAGTAAACTAAAGCCTAGACATTCAAGTTTCGTTAATAGTCCTTGTGCTCAAGAATAGAATAAGCTACTCATTGCTGAATTCTTCAAGAAATTTAGGGAAGACAAGGCCAACACTCCTCAAACTCTTCAATGAAACTGAAAGGGAAGCAATTCTTTCTAGCTCATTCCTGAAAGTATTACCCTCATACCAAAACCAGAGAAAGAGCACTATTGGCCAATCTCCCTAAGGAACATAGATGCAAATATCCTCAACAAAATACTGGCAAGCAGAATGTAGTGAATCATCAAGAAGATTATTCATCACAACCACAAGGGATACATCCCAGGAATGCAGGAATGGTTGAATATACACAAATCCATAAATGCAATGCACCTTATCAACAGAGCCAAAGACAAGAATCACATGATCATCTCAATAGATACAGAAAAAGCTTTTGATAAAGTCCAGCACTCATTCATGTTTAAAAAAAAGCCCTATGGAAAATTGGAATAGATGGTCTTTGTCTCAATCTGATAAAACCCATATATGAAAAAGAAAACAGCCAACTGAAAGCTTTTAACCTAAAATCAGAAACAAGACAAGAATGAGCATTACCACCACTCCTATTCAACACAATTCTGGAAACATTGGCCAGAGCAATCAGGCAAAAGAGAGAAATAAAAGGAATAAAAATAAGAAAGTAAGCAGTTAAATAATCATATTTGTAGATGACATGATACTCTACATTGAAGACCCCAAAAACTCCAGCAAAAGACTTCTAGATGTAATAACCAAATTCAGTAATGTAGCTGGATGCACAGTGAACACATAAAAATCAATAGCATTCCTGTGTATGAAAAACAAACTCACTAGGAGAGAAATAAGGGAAACCATACCCTTCACGATAGCACCAAAAAAAATTAAATACTTGGGCTGGGGATTTAGCTCAGTGGCATGAGCACCTTCCTGGTAAGCTCGAGGTTGTGAGTTCAATCTCAGGTACAAAAAAAGAAATACTTAGGAATCAATCTCACAAAGAAAGTAAAAGATCTCTACAATACTCCAGAAAAAGAAATCAAAGATTTCAGAAAATTCAGAAAATTCTTTGTTCATGGGTAGAAAGAACAAACATTATGAAAATAGCCATTCTCCCAAAATTGTTATACAGAATTATTGCAATTCCAATCAAAGTACCATTAGCATACCACACAAATCTAGAGACATCACTCCTAAAATTCATCTGGGACCAGAAGAGACTTAGAATAGCAAAGACAATTCTGGGCAACAAAGGCAAAAAAGGCGTCATCACAATCTCTGACTTGAAATATACCACTAAGATACTGTGATAAAATCAGCATCATACTAGAATAAAAACAGACCTGAGTACCAATGGAATAGACTAAATACAGCCACAACTACAAACACACGCAGCCACCTTATCCTCAACAAAGTGTCCCAACATGTTCACTGGAAGAAAGATAGCCTCTTTAATAAATGGTCCTGGAAAAACTGGCTTTCCACATGCCAAAGACTAAAACTAGACCCATGTCTATCACTATGCACTAAACTAGAGTCAAAATGGATAAAAGATCTAAATATTAAAACAGAAACACTAAATCTGCTAGAAGACCAAGTAGGTACAAATCTTGAAGACATAGGGGTAGGTAGAGAATTCATGAACAAAAATCAAACCACATGGGAAATACTTCCCAGAATCAACCACTAGGATCTTGTCTTATTAAAAGTTTTTGCATGTCAAAATAAATCTCCAACAGAGTGAAAAGAAAACCCATGGATTGAAAAATATATTAGCCAATTGTTCCTCAGACAAAGGACTTCTGTCTAAAACATATAAAGAATTAAAAACAAAAAATCAGGTCCCCAATATTCAAAGACCCAATTCAAAAATGAGCCTGTAAGATGAACACACACCTTTCAGATGAAGAAGTACAAATGGCAAATAAATATATGAAAAAATGTTCAGTGCCATTGGTAATTATAAAATGCAAATTATAACACTGCAACACTGAAATTCCATCTTATTCCAGAAAGAATGGTCAAGATCAAGAAATCAACCAGTAACAAATGCTGGAGTAGCTCTGGAGAAAAAAAAACTCTTCTCTACTGCTGGTGGGAGTACAGGCCAGTGCAGCCACTGTAGAAATCAATGTGAAGGTGTCTCAAAAAGCTAGGATTGGATGTTCCATTTTAGCCAGCTATCCTGCTGCTGAGCATTTTCTCAGAAGAACTGAAAACATCATATCACAGTGATTCATGTATACCTATGTTTATAGAAGCACAATTTGTAATACTTAAATCTTGGAAATAATCCAAATGCCCATCAACTGAGGAATGGATAAAAAAGATGTGGTATTTTTATACAATGGAGTGCTACTCACCTATAAAGAAAGAGTGCATAGAAGCTTTTATTGGTAAATAGATGCAACTTGAGACCATACTCATAAGTGAAATAAATCAAACTCACATGTGTAAATACTGTATTATCTCCTAGTATAAGAAATAGTAAGAGTACATAAGATCCAAAATCTACAATAAATATTGTGTAAGGGTAAGAAACTGCTCAAAGGGGAAAAGTAGCTGGGATAGGGGAAAAGAAGAAAGAAAAAAGGGAAAAAGAAAAAGATATAAATTTATATATATACATAAGATAGCTAATATATCTATATTACTAATTCTATTAATTCTTGGAAAAGAATAATTAATAAAGATATGACTAGATCCAATTTTGCATGTCTCTGGTAATCTAAGCAACTGGGTTTTTTGTTTTGTTTTTGTTTTTGTTTGGTACTGGGAATCAAACTCATGACCTTGTGCTTGGCAGGCAAGCACTTAAGCCACTGAGCTAAAGCCCCAGCCCTAAGCAACTGTTTTGAAGATAACACTATGCAATATAACACTCATTGCTAAATTCTTATCTTGTTTTGAAAGTCCATATTATAATTGCTTTGGGTTGCTGTTGCTTTTCTCTTTTGCTTTTTGTTTTTCATGTTTTTTTCTCTTTTAAATAAAATTTTTTAAAAAGTAAAATAGCTAAAAATTTGAAGGCCATTTTGCTCTTTCTAATGGTAATACAAATAATAATAGTTACAAGCAATGGGAAAAGTGCTTTATCTACATTTACGTATTTAATCTTGCTTCTGAAATACAGACCCTAATGTATTGCCTTTGGTCAAATTTTAATCTGGTTAAATGATCACAATGATCTTGGAAATTTAATTTGTAGAGACTTTCAAAGAAAACCATATTTTGAAACATTTTTTAAATTCTATGTGTTAGCTCATTTTTCCCAATTATAGTTTATCTTATATTTCCTAATTATAATACACTGAAGGTCACTTCATTGTTAAACTACTAGCCCCCTTTTCTTTACTTAATAAAACATATTCTCCATGATGAAGATTAAAGTATAAATACACACAATAGGTTATTTTAATTTTTTAGAGATTCTATTTTTCTTCATCTTTTTAACAAATGCTTATAATTTATTATTTTAAGTATAAATTACCATTGATGGTCCTTCTGACAGTTTTCATGCTATTTTTGTCAAGAAGAATTAATGCAAATTATAAAATAAAATAATTTTTAAAGTCCATGTGTGTCATCATTTTTTTATTTTTTGTCATTTTAGTTTATCATCTAAAGTGATAATTTTTGGGGCATTGTGTGTTCTTTTTTAACTCAAGCTTTCATTCTTTTCTTTTTCTATACTGTAACAGTTGCAGTTTAATGCCAACCTTTATTTTTTAATAGTAGCATACATTACCATCAGCCTCCCAGCAGCAGAATAGAAGCTAGTTCCCCTTAATCATGTCCATTAGTAAGTATGATATTGTTGAATCTGTTGAAAATATCTTCAGAGTGTGAACTAAATGTGTGTGAAATTTTTCTGTCCTATTTCAGAGATAACCAGAGGCTCAAAAGGAGTTGTTAGGCTACATGGCATGCTGATTCACAGCTGGAAACTCAGAGAAGAGGAAGATCAGGTTCTCCTTGAAAATTCCATCATTCTGAGAAGATGAATGCTCCTGCAGCAGAAGTGAAGAATTTCCTAAGGCAAACATTTTCTGAAAAATATTGACTTTAGTGATTATATACTTCCACATTTTGACAACTGGAGTTAAATGGAATTAGGCTTGGAGAAAACCATGTTGAATCAACCACTGAGTCATCAGATAGGTGATAAGGGCTCTTCTGAAGACCTTACCCTGCTGGAAAAGCTACTGAAAAAAGAATTTGGACCAGAAATCTCTAGTCCCTTTTAGCTTAAAATGTTGATATGATGTATAATAGCACTATCATTATGCTAACACAATTATTACAACTTCCACAATTATAATTTAAATGTTGCTATCAATAAAACTGTTATATTTTTAAGCATGTTAAAGATTAGTAAGAAAAGGCAAAAATGTCATTTTCAGTTATTTTCTAGCAATACTGTAAGTATAAAATAGGTTGTTGCACCATCTGTTGGTAGTTCTGGAGTCCTCTAGTTAGGAGACTCCAATTTCATCATTTAATGACACATTTCATTTTTTTCCCATCTGTTACCACAAAAAGCTTTTAAAGATTTTTTTTCTGATCTCCATGTAAGGTGAATATAAATGTCAATAGGTAGTTAACATGCTTTAAAATAATGTGAAAGTGTGATATTTAAATTGCACATTTTGGTTATGTGTTTCCTCAAAGAAGTACTGATATGTATCTTTTTTTAAAATTAGGCATCCCACTTGGATTTGAAAATATAAGTAAATGGAGCATTTGCACACTGACAACATAGTATTTAAAATGGAATTCCTTTTTCATCTTCAGATTCAATCCATAAAACTAAAGCCTGCAAAATGAAGTGCCTCCCTGGCTCCAAGGATCTAACCGCACTTCTCCCCATAGGCATACTAACAGAGTCTTTCCCAAAATGACACTTGAGACGCGCCATGCATATGCATGATTTCATTGTGCCAAGGAGCAGGAAGCAACATGAGTGGTTTTGTGAAAGGGATAATGTAATTCAAAGTTATGATGAATAAAACTACATTAATGAGCAAAGAACAAAGAACGTCTTCTTGTTTAAAAAAAGTACAGTTTTTAGTAGATTGTCAAACAAATAAATTTAAGACTATTTCATTATTCAGCACTTTAAAAGTTCCCTAAATCTGTGTCTTTCTACAACCTACATGTGTATTTGAACCTGCTGTGTATTTCTAGAAAGGGAAGAATATTTGTCTCTTTTAGGGTAAACAAAAAAGCAGTATAGCTTCACTGAATTTTTATAGCTCTAATATTAGAAAAACCTGTATTCTTCTGTTATTCCCCATACAACGCAGGCTTTCAAAAAACCCAGTGGAATATGTGGGCTGCAGCACCTACACAATTGTGATATCCGGCCTTCTGAGCAGAGCACATACGAAGTGACGTGAGAACTGGGAAAGTGTCTCTAAATTATGAAGTTCAAAATCTGTCTTTGAACGTAGGACATGAAGAATTCCAAGTCACACAAATGGTCTGTAATACCGTAATATTTCGAAATGATCAGGCACCTAAACAATGTAATTACTGATAAATATGATGAAAAGAGCATCTGAAATGCAAAACAAAAGTGGTTTAAAATGCATGGACAGTTAATTTAGCCTGTTAATAAATGACAAGTCCTTGACTGACTTCTGCCAATGATGATGGCCATCTGCTGGAATCTGAGCCTTACTAATTCAGACTCTTTCAATCCAGAACAGCATAAAAATGAGAAGAGACATGCTGCAGAAGATATAACTAACTTTTACCTATGGCAACATTTATTACCAGAAGTAAGGCTGTGTGATTTGGATTGCCAACCTCATCGTTCGCTGTATCTGTTTCTTCACTCCCATCTACCAGCTTCGTCCACTTCCTAAGGACAGTAAGTGGACTTCAGCAGGGTTACACAGCTACAAAAATTAAACAAAAAAAAAAGACCTCAGACCACAGATAGTCAATGAAGGATCTTTTCTGTAATGCGCACAGTGTTTTCTTTAGCAGGGCTACCTACCTTGCTTCGTGAAATTACCAACAGGCATTTCCATGAAAGGACAACCAAATGAAATCTTCATTTCCATTTCTCAACCCACAATTGAGTTACAGGGATGAATATGTTTTTTCCTTGATTGTTTTGGGAATTTCATAAATTTTATAAGAAAATATTAAATTGACTTAAATGTCAAAGGGAAGGTTAAATATTTAAATTTAATGAGGATTGAATGCTTTCAAAAGAAAATCATCCTGCCCCAGGTTTCATCTTGTTTAACATATTAAGACTGGACAGTGTAAAGAATGAAAATGTCAGGAAAGACGTGAATATACCCAGCTAGTGGTTATGCAAGACACAACCAAGGCCTTATTAAATAAGCCACAGGCAAGAGACGCTGGAGACCCATTGCCCTCAGTTTGTCCTCTTGGCCCTCAAAAACCGTTGTCAGGGGGAATTTAAAGTAACAGATTTATATATGGCAAATTAACACACACTAAACCCGCAAGAAATAATATTCAAATTAAAATTTAAAAATGTGTATGTATTATAAAAATCTATGAAAAAATATGGACTTCTTCAATGACATTAACAAATTTCTATCATCTACATAATTTGATTAATTTCAAATTTATTCTTATGCTTATGAATAACTTTTCCACAAGTTTTCTATCAAATCAATTTAAATGTCCTCAACATATCACAGCTAATTGGCAATATTATCACAAGAAAATAAAACTATAGTTGCTAGTAGTTCATTTATCTATGTAGGAAAAAAGCAATACAACTGAGAGATTAAAATTGTTTTTACTTTCTTGTTTTAATTAGCAAATCATACGCTTAAAGACTCAAACAATTAACCTAAGTAAAAAAGGCAAACATTTATTTTACTCAATATAATTCTCAGCATTACAAAAATTGACTTAGTTTTAGATATCTCAAAAGCTTCCTAAACACATGAAATTTAGATAATTACAAAAGGTTCTATAGTGAAGTGCCTTTACAAATCCATGTGAAATTGTTAACTGACCAGAAAGGCACAGAGCAGAAAATCATTTGTTTTAATGCAGTGCTAACAAAAATGGATAAAAACAATATTCTGTTAATATTGCCCTAATAAGCCAGAATGAGGTATCATTTATGTACTTGTAAATATAATTTAAAAGATTCAATAATAATATTTTTTAAAGAATAATCTTGATCATTGATTTTGTGTGTGTGAACCACAGATTTCATAGTTTACCTCTTTAGTATCAAGATTTCCTTTCTTTAACTTTCTAAACTGTACAAATTAATATTGAGAACTCTAGTATTCTTGACAATTATTTGGAATGTAAATCCAAGACACATATATGAAAAACAAATCTGTAAATCACCTATTAATCCAAATAAATGATACATTTGATTATTTAAAATGTTAAAATGTTAAAATTCACTTGAGTGTTAAAGATTTTAATAAACAATTTTACAAGCTTGGACCTGGAATTTACTTTTATGCCAGAAGCTCTTCCTTCCTGAACTTCAAAATATTTATGATTTCTTAAGTTCCAGATAATATTTGTGTTATAATTAATATCAATAGCATGAGGTGGGGTTTTTTTGTTTGTGACTTAGTATACTACTTAGAAAAATGAAAGCTGAACAGAAAAAAACATTTAAAAAATGTAAACCTTTTTGTGATTTTGAGATATCAATTGTATTAATATATTTCTGATAAATTATAAAACACCTAATATGTGGGAAAATTGACTTAATGAAATATTTTCTACATTAATATTGAAACTATAAAACACTTAAATATTATTAAGCCTTTGCTTTTTAACTTTATAGAATTTCTCTGCCTAGTTTTAGAATTAATAATTGTATTTCTATGAGCAAAGGTAAGAACACAGATTCTTTAAGAACTTACTTTTCTGTTTCTTTTTTAAAGTTTCCTATTGGCTTTTCACACTGTGTTCACACTCCCCTTGAAACAAGATGGGGAAGTAACAAAATGTGCTTCTTGGGGGACCGTTAGGCAGTGTTCCTACCTGCCTTTTGACTAAGGGATGTATTTTCCCTTGGTGTGGGCTATTACGATTTGTCATTTATGGTCAATTAGTTGTCGGGGCAACAAACAAAACCAGGAAACACCCAAGACTAAGGACAGTGCATAATGGGCAGTTTAGCAGTTTAAGATTTTACAAATTACCAAAAACAAAAGAACTCAAACAGGACCTCAGATAAAAGACAAAATAGTAGCATTTATGGCAGCTTCTACCCAAACAGGAGTTCTCTGCAATTCTGAGAAGCAGGCACTGGACTTCGGAAAACATTCCGTTTTGGGTTTGGGGTTTGGGGTTGGTTGGTTTGCTTTGCTTGACCTTCAGCACCACATCTTGTACATTGCAGCACCACTTACTGTGAAAACGGTTAAAAGCCTTCAGTAACAGACATTAATATTGTATTCAAAGAGCTTACCAGGAATGCAGACTTGTAAACATATGCATGAGGATTTAGCTCCACCTACAGGAATCAAGAAATAAAACAAGTTCTTTGTAAATACAAAATTTTCTCTGCCTATGTTCATTAGATTAAGATTGGCTTGTGTTCAATCTCTACTAACACACACACACACACATACACACACACACCCACTCCTTAAAAAACACATCTTTTACAAATTTTATAAAACACACTCCATGAAAAAACATTATAGGGCCCTTCCCAAGATTTTTGAATTGTTTGACAAATAATAATCCCTGAATGGAAAAGTTTTAAGGACTTCTGTCCCTTTCTTTCTTCCCAGTAAACATATTCTCCTATCAGAAGACAAAGGGTATCAAAGAGAGGGAGGAAAGCCTGATACTACCCTTTTCAAAACAGCGGGACAAATCTCCACTGCCAGCTTTCCTACCCCAAGTTAATTGACCACACATATATTTATTTACTTCAGAAGTAATCAGACATTCAAATATGGTCTATCATATCATATGGCAGTAAATATAAATCAAGCAATCCATTTTCACCCAAAGACACATCTTTCCTGACTGAGTAACCTGTGAGGAAAAATTGTTAGTTGGTATTAATGAAACCAAATCTGTGTGGTGTAATGCCATCCAAAAGTACTGAGTAAAGCTAATGTTCACACATCCTTGTAATAGTAGTGGTCTCCAAATTTCTGAAAGTACATGCTGAAATTTTCTTTATTAAATCATCTAAGTTTAAAATTAAATTTTAAAAGCTCCAATTGTGCAGAGATACTACTTTATTTGTATACATAACTTCCATTTCTAAAAAAAAAAAGTATTTTAAAATGAAGACGTTGCCCTTGGACTGATCAGCTATATGTACCAAGAATGATGACAATGTGCAAAATCCACCCTGCCTGAGTTTGTACTGACACTGCTCTCTGTTTGAAGTTATGCTCACCAGATCATTTTATTCAAGAGCAAAGAGAGCACATGTCACAAAGAGAAACACCAATCTCTACCCCAGTGAATACTAGCTTCTCAAATTCCATAAATTATAAGTTTTTAAGCCTGAAGCATGCAAGATCTGATCTCCTTTAGATTTATGTTACCTAAGCATGAACAGTAAATTCATGAAATGCAAGCATCTTCTCTATTAAACAATGAATTATGGATGTCATATATTTAGATGTAAATGCTTCATATAACATTATCAAGCAAATAAATTGGGAAATTTCTGGTTAAATGTAAATTAGGTGCATATTCATCTATACCTATTACATTTGGAAATCCTACTAAACTGATAGAATATATATATGTTATATATATATATATATATATATATATATATATATACATACATACACACACATAAATACATATGTATGTATATATGTAAACTCACAGACAAAAGAAGCAGCAACAATGTGGAATGAGAAGTATCAGCAAGTCCTTGGACTGGAGAAAGCAGAGGGTCATTGGAATCTCACTTACAAGTGTAACATAAACTTAATGCTAAGTGGATTTTCTCAGGATCCTGGGAAAGACCATGACTAAGAAGGTCCAAGAGTGCCAAGTAAGCAAGCAGGAAAATGGATGCAAATGCAAGATGGAAACCAGAGGATTGACTGACAGCTTGACATCAGCATCCTTTCTCCACAGAGCCTGGCAAGTGCACCTGCCCCAGTGAGACCAAACTAACCCAGGAGACCTCTGTGGGAAATGGGAGACACAGCAGATGTGGTGACAATGCCCTACAGCTAGGGCATCAAGTTAAAATGACTTAGTGCTCAAGTCCAGGAAATCTAAACTGGCCTCATTACCTCCTGGTTAAACACTGCAAGACCTTGAATAATACCTTCAAGGAGAAAATAACAAACCAAAGCAAAAAAAAATTGATTTCAAAAAAAAAAGTTCAGCAAAATAAAGGGAAAACTTCTTTAAAAGGATAAAACATAATGAATATCAATATTAAATAAAAATAAATTAAAAGATTTAAATCTCATCTAATGAGATAAATATATAGTGTAATGAAATAAATCTCTCAAAAATAGGTAAGCCACATAGAATTGTCACATTTGTTAGAAATGCTCAAATATTTGTGGTCTCACATATGATTCAGATTAAAAGTGAAAAAACATGACAAAACAAGAGGAAAACTTAAGCAAATCACAGAGTCAATAATGGAGATACAGAATTGAGTTAATAATTCCAGAAAAAGTAAAAATATGTATATATATACATTCATACACAAAGGAGGATATTTTCTAAAGTAATAATATCAATAAATCAAGGAATTATAGTGTATGACTTCTCTATTTAGAATATCCAGGCTAATATACTGACTAGTAATTGGCTCACACCAAGTCATTTTTCATGAAATTTCAAATCACTTCGAGTGCAAACAAGATTCTAGAAGCTTTCAAAAAAACATAAACAAACTTGGCCATGTATAAATAAACAGGAATTAAGATAATTCAGATAATTAAATAACCATACACAGGAAATAAGATGACATGAGATAATCAGCCACTTGTAGTGTAGAAGACAATGGCATATGTCTGAAAAGTCACCGTCTTCTTATTTCCATATCAGAGTACAGAGTACTCTAAATAATGGACTTCAGAAAACAGGGAAATTTGAGGTAGAAAAGAAAAGACACAGATGGCACTGGGAGTGTCCCTAAAATCACAACTGTGTGTATACTGGGAAGTCTGATCTGATGAATTAGCTAAAGCAGGAAAATTATATGTACCTATGGAAGTGTTTGACCACTGACAATCTAAATAAATTTATGGAAGCAATATGTTCCTTTTCTATAATTTGACCCATAACTTTAATCTATTTATCACATATATCTACCTAATTGTGTTTTCCAAATCAACCCTTCAAATACTTTAGGGTAGCTATAATGTTCCAATCTCTCCTTCATGAATTTCCTCTTTATCTAGACAAATAGCACAAGGTCTCTCATCTTCAAATCCTGTAAAATGTGATTGAATTTCTCTAATAGAGAAATTTGTTTCTGTAGGCATTTTCTACTTAGTTACTGTATCATGTAAAGTTATGCTTTTTTAAAGGTTAGTGATACATTTTGGAAAAATTAATATAAGAAACCAATATCTGGTTTCAGCTTTAATGTATAAAAAGATCAGAGGATGCTATGCTCATTTTTATAATAAGAAAAATCTACAGAAACTTACAATATGACTTTTCTTGGGCCAATCAGTTAACTGAGGTTACAAGGAAATTTATCACCCCCAAATCTATGAGAGTCCTGAGTCAAAATCAAGATCTTCCAGGGAGACCAGAAACCACTGAATCCAATGTTTATACAGATATAAATACTGAAATTATAATTTTACCAGTTTCCAGAAGATGAGTCTGGACTAACATGAGTCATAGTCCTGGACTTGGTGAGAGGTTCTACACTTTTATAAACTCTACCTCAAAGTAACTCAGCAAATTATCACAGCAAAAAGCTCAGAGAAATATTTCCGGGGCTCTAGCAAGAGGAAGAGAAGAGTACTCAAAGATCAAATAGAATCTTTCTACTATGAAGACTCTCTACAGGAGACAAAACTAACAAGGAGAAGGACTGGAGAAACAGTTGGATGGTCACAGTCTAAGGAGCAGGCCAAGTGAAAGACCCAGACTTAGACCTAACATTACACAATGCATCTCTTCACTTGCCATCATCTCCACAGCAAAGGGGTCCTTGTGTAATGACAGCAGTGTGGCAGTGAAGGTTCTCCACAGAAGAAAACCAATGAGGACATTTGCTGTGAGGAACTGATCCACATGAGAATAAAAGTCTTAAATTTTCCTCAATATGCTGTCTGTAAGATGAACACCTAGAAAAGCTTGGGAAATAATCCAATGTGAGACTCAAAGCCTAAGAATCAGAAAAGCTAATAGTTTAAGTTCTTCCAAGACTGAAGGTCACAGATTTGAGAGAACCAGTGTTAAAGGCAAGAAGAAAAACTTTCCCACTGAATGAGAGAATAATTTGCCCTCCTCAGCCCTTTAGTTCTATTCAGAACCTCAGTGTATACTGATGTTCATACACACTGGTGAAGGCACTCTTCACTGAGTCCACAAACTCCAGTACTAATCTTTTCCAGAAATACTCTCACAGACACAAAAACTAGTATTTTACCAAGTATCTGAACATTTCATAGTCCTTTTAAAACATAAAATTAACTATCACTTGAAAGAGCTGAACTACACAGATTACTTCTGAATATTATTTAAGGAACCTCAAAGTCAAAGGGGGTGACAAAAATAAGACAGACTATTCAGCTACAGCTAACATTAAACTATAGCAAAAACCTCAGCAACATGACCATTACCCCACCAAAAAAGAGCCTATTTGGTTATTATTACCCAATATATGTCCAATGTCAACAGAAAATTACAAAGAATTCTGAAAGCAAAAAATAATGTAGAACATAAAAAAAGGAAACCAAACATCAGAATGAGATAGACAAGTAATAGATGTTTGGGCTATCTGAAAGGAAATTACCATAATTATTATGTTAAAAGCTATAATGAGGAAATTTAAAATATGAAAAAATAAATAGAATTGTTAAAAACAAATAAAAAATGTTAGCTGTCAAAAACAGAAATGGAAATTAAGAATGTATTCCAGGAGACATTAGTAAATTTAAAGTGATTGAAGAAAAACTAGTGAACCAGTGATGTAGTTCAATGACACAGCACCTATCTCAAAAGCACAAGGTCATGAGTTTGATTCCTGATACCAAACAAAAACAACAACAAACTAGTGAGCTTGAATATATAAGCAGAAACCCCCCAAACTTAAATGCAAAGGGAGAAAATAAAAAGAAAATTTTATAGAGAACATTCAAGAATCAAGGTAAATTTTAAACATGATACAAATGAAAAGCAGAAGAGAGGCAGGAAATCTCACAGAGACCAGTATCGCGGCCAGACTCTTTGGGACCGGGAACCTCCTGGACCCACAGACAGGCCTGCGCTGTTTGGATTGGAAATTTTGTGGAGACCGGCATCTCGGCCTGACTGTTTGGGGCTGGTAGGCCCATCCTTCATCCGCAGGGAACTTCCCCGAGACCAGCATCTGGGCCAGGTCTGTTTGGGCCCGCATCCCTGCCCTTCACCAGCAGGAAATCTCCCAGAGACCAGCATCTGGGCCTGACTCTTTCAGACCCAGAACCCCCCAGACCCGCAGAGTGGCCTGCGTTGTTTGGATTGGGAACTTTGTGGAGACTAGCATCTCGGCCAGGTCTGTTTGGGACCGGGAACTTTGCAGAAACCAGCATTTTGTCCTGACTCTTTGGGACCTGTAGGCCCACCCTTCACACACAGGGAACCTCCTGGAGACCTGTCTGGGACAAGTATGGCCTGCCTGAGATTCCACAGGCTCCAGATTGACCACAACCAGCATCTGCCTTACAACTTAGAGAGCCAGGAGTCTGCAGAGGGGAGTTAGGAAACTGTGAGGAAGCCAAGAGCCTGTGGGCGACCCACTGCCCCTCCAGGAACTGAGGGTGCAAGAGGTAATTTGCCACACATGCAGAGAAAGCATTCGAACACTGCTCAAAGCAAGGAAATATAGAAAAATGACAAAAGGAAAGACCAAAAGGCAGGCTCAAAGCTCTAGCCCTCTGCAACAAAGCTTAGAAGCTGTGTACATAGAAGAAAAAAGAAGCCATAAACCTGAAATCTCTGAAATGATATCAAATGAAATAAATACACAAATAGGGAAAGCTATGGAGAAATTCAAATCAGAAATACTTGCTCAGGTAAAAGAAGAATTGATAAAAATAGTGAAAGAAATAGTGATTGCATCTAGTGAAAACACAGCTAAAAAATTAGAGGAACAAAGCAAACAGATAGAATCCCTGAATGAACAATATAAGAAACAAACAGAATGCATAAAGCAGATTCAAAGAGATATACAGGAAATCAAAAATTCTTTTGAAAGCTGTAAAAACTGCCTCAATGAAAGTGAAGATAGAATTTCAGAACTTGAAGATAAGATTGCAGCCAGTGAGCAGGAAAGACAAGATCTTTTAAAAATAACAAAGAATCAGGAAATAACAATTCAGCACCTGCAAGAT
>PVJX010040832.1:0-14975 GCA_004027295.1 Dolichotis patagonum | reverse complement strand
CCCAGAGGGGAGTAACCAGCGTATACTACCATTGCTTGCACTTCACTCTCTGATAGCAGATGGCAGAGGGCAAAAGCCCCTAGCCTATGTGCCCCAGAAGAACCCTAACCAACAAGAAAAGGGGCTGGGAATTACACTATATACTTGTATGGAAGGAACCAAAAAATGAAAAGAGGAAAAAATAAGAAAAAGCCCTCAGCCCCCAACCCTGAGAATATTGATCCAGGAGAGGTAAATATAAAAGAGATTGAGGGCAGCAAACATGAAATACGAAACACAGCATCAGTGGACATAAAGAGATATCTTTGGGACCTTGTAAATGAGATCAAAACTGAAATATTAATTCAAGTTAAACAAGAGATAAGTAGATTAATAAAAGAAAGGCTAGCCATCTCTCAAGAAGACACAGACAGAGAATGGAGGAACACAAAAGGAGAGAAACATTCCATGAAGAATATAAAAAAACCCTAGAATTCATGAAGCAGATTCAAAGAGATTATCAGGAAACTAAAGACTCTATAGAAAGTTGGCAAAACTGCCTGAAACAAACCAAAGATAGACTATCAAAAATTGAACACAGGCTTGCAATGTGTGATCATGAAAGGGAAGATCTCTTAAAAGTAACAAGGGAGCAGGCAGTAACCATTCAAAGGCTAGAGAATGACAAGAGGATTTATAACTTAAGAATAAAGCATGTGAATGAAGAAGCAGGAGTCAAAGAAGAACTGCAAAGGCTATTCACAGTAATTATTAAGGAAACCTTCCCAAACATAGAAAAAGGAAATGATATGCAGAGGTATGAAGCATACAGAACTCCAGCTAGCTACAACCAAAACAGAGCTACACCCAGACACATACTAATCAAGATCCCAGAAATTCAATATAAGAACAGAATATTAAAAGCCATCAGAGAAAGGAAACAGATCACCTATAAAGGGAAACCCATAAAAATCATGGCAGATCTCTCAACACAGACCATCAAGTCAAGAAAGAGCTTGGAATGAATTAATTCAAGCCCCGAAGGAGAACAATCTCCAGCCCAGATTGATATATCCTGCAAAACTCTCTCTAGAAATTAATGGAGAAGCAAGATGCTTCCATGACAAAGAGGAACTGGGAGAATTTGTGACCACCAATCCAACCCTACAAAAAATACTAAAGGACATTTTAGAAAGAGAGAAAAAGAATACAAGGATTTCACCAACAGTGGCAGAGAGACCTCAGTGAATGGGGCAGACAGTGGAGTCGAAGAGAAAAATAGACTACCAAAGGCAGAAAAATAGAATACAGAAATGAGGCAGAGAAGATTGGCTATAATATCTAGTATACAGGGCCTCAAAATACTAACAGAGAGAAACACAGGCAGAGTAGATCAAGAGATAGGGTCCATTGAGATGCTCTATATAAGGAGGCAGTGGGATCCAAAATAAGCAGTGCACCCTATGGGAGTGAAGGGGAGGAATTGTCTAAAAAAGGAAGGCAGAGGATACTGTTAATGGGGTAACAAGATTTAAAATTTACATTATTCTCACCACTCTGCTTGGATGGATTACATGCTGTTCCAGTTTGTCTACTTACACTAGACTTTAGGACATGGTCAGCTATCCCAAAAATAAGAGGTCATATTATGGTAATCACCCTTAATTTTCTATCAACTTCATCTGAAGCCCTTTATAACTTATACTGTCTTATTATGACTGATATTATTTGAATCTGGTTAGAGTTTTATCTTGTACTGACTGATTTTATTCAAATCTGTTATGATTGATAGCATCAAGTCTAAGAGTATAGGCAACTACACTGAAGATGACAAGATTCACTAAGATACCCACTCTGGTTTGATTATTGCCTGCTTTTGAAGTCTTATAATATCTCCAATGCTTTGTTTTTATTAATGTTGTTATATACTGCTGAGACCTCATGGTAACCATTGTAGATCACCTTGTATTGTGGTTTTATATGACTTTTTGCTTCATGCTTTTCTAGGAATTGTTTTGTTTTGTCTTGCTCTGTTTTGTTTTTCCCTCTAATACAGAAAGGATAGATATACGTGTAGAAACTCATGCATGTGTAGAGCTTATAAACAGTTTATGAGAAACAACTGTATAATGTATGTTGAAATAAACACCTATTTTGAAGAAAAAGAGACACTACAGTACCCAGTGCTGACTCCGTAATGTCATGATGTGAAATCCAGCAATGCTATCATTCTTTGTTCAAAGTGCTTTTGGCTTGTTTTGTTTTGTTTAAGTTAAACACACATGAAGGTATGGAGAGCTATTTTAAAGAGAATGAGAGACACTATGACAGCCATTCTTGGCTTCTCTAATGTCTGGTCTTGAAGACATGAAACACGTTCCTTGTCCTGTTCAGATCACTTCCATACTATGTTGTTTCATGTGAATTCCCTGTATGTGCCAATATGGACAACTATTTGGAAGAAAACAAGAGTCAGTATGATAGAGAGTGAATATGTCTGATTGTCTAGCTTTGAAATTTATGTCTCTTACATTGCTTTCTTGTGACCTGCTTTGTTCTGTTGTTGTGTTTAATTTTGTCCTTTTGACATAATTGCATTTATGTTTGAATGTGTAAGATGGATGACCATATTGCTCTTTTTGTCAGATCGTGGAGCAGAACTGTTAACAGTCACTGTTTGAATGTCTACTTTGCATGTTTTAATTTTGTAATTTGAACAACTATTTCCAAGATGTCAGTATGTAATTTGTCAAGTACTGATTTCTTAGTGGGGTTTTTTTGGTTCTTTTCTTTTTTTGCTTGGAATTCTGTATTGTTGCTACCCGTTATTCTGTTTTGTTTGTTTTTTTCTCTTTAAATAAATAAAATTTTTTAAAAAATAATGTCAATATGGATCAAAGATATAAATATTAAGATATAAACATTAAATCTACTGGACAACAAAGTAGGTAAAATCTTGAAGCCATATAGTTGGTCGAAAATTCATGAAACATATTATGGGACATGGGAATACGTCCCAGAATCAACAACTGGGATGTCATCTTATTAAAAAGTTTTTTCGTGTCAAAATACATCTCCAACAATGTGAAAAGAAAACTTATGAATTGGTAAAAATTCTTAGTCAACTGTCCCTCAGACAAAGGACTTCTATTTAGAATATATAAAGAGTTTTTAAAAAGTCAGGCCCTTGAAATTCAAAGAAGCAATCCAAAAATGGTCACCTGAGATAAATACACACTTCTCAAATGAAAAAATACAAATGGTAAATAAATACATGAAAAAATGTTCAGCATCACTGGTCATTAGAAAACTGCAAAATTAAAACAACACTGAGATTCCATTTCACTCAGAAAGAATGATCAGAATCAAGAAAGCCAACAACAACAAATGCTAGAGAGGCTATAGGGAAAAAGGAACTCTTCTGCACTATTGGTGGGAGTGTAGACTGGTACAATCATTTGGAAGTCAGTCTGGAGGTTCCTGGAATTGGTTACTATGTAATGGTCAATAAATGTGTAAACTGTGTAAAGTTTGTATGAAGTTAAACATATTTATCCTCTCATTTATTATTTCTCTGTGGTGAAAATTTTCAGTCTTTTCCTACTGCATGTAATTGTTATTTATTGTCATCATAGTGCATAATAATAACTGGAAACTTCTTCTTCACCTCTAATAAAAATTTAGTGTCCATTGATTTATCTTCCTGTATCTCTCTCCTACCCCACCCAACATCTTTTTAAGCCCTGAAAACAACCACTTTATTCTCAATTTCTATGACTTTTTGATTCCATGTATGAATGAGATCATGCAATTCTTGCTTTTTTGTGCACATCTTATTTTCACTTAACATAAATTTGGTTCCATTCATGTTGTTAAATTTGCAACAATATTTTCCATAATATATGACAATATTTCATATGCTACATGGCTAAAAAGAATTCCATTGTGAATATGTGCCACATTTTCTTTATTTGTGCATCAATGGATAGACATTTAAGTTGTTTTCATGTTTATACTTTAGTGATGTAATGAAATGGAACTGCAAATGACCCTCCAACATACTGATTTCATTTCCCTCAGCTATACACTAAACAGTAGTAATACTGGATCACAATGGTAGTTGTATTTCTAGTTCTCCTGAGGAACCTCCACAATGTTTTCTGTAATGGCTATACCAGTATACATTTTAGTCAACAGCATGCCAGAGTTCCCTTTTCTCAACATCCTCAGCAGCATTTATAGTTAATATTTCTGAAATTATCCATTCTTACTGGCATGCAGTGACATTTTTTGTGGTTTGCATTTACCTTGCTCTGAAGATTAGTGATGCTGGGCATTTATTTCACATACTATTATAACAATACTCAAATGCTTCAAAAGTCCTCAAAGTTGTTACTTGATGTATTTTGACATAAAACATTTGTCTCAAATTTCATCCTTTGGAACTCTGTTCAAGCAGAAACTCATCCACATCTATTTTCTGACACCTCACTATTCTTTCCAACCAAAACAAATTTGTTTGTACTCATCGTTTGTTACACTTCTCACACTTTCTGGAGCCCATTACTGTAACGGTGAATACCAAGGTCCTGCCATACCTATTTGGCCATTTATATGTCTCCTTTGAAGAAATGTCTGCTTAGCTAATTAATTTATTTTAAAATCAGGTTATTTGGCTTTTTATAATAGATTTCACTTCCTCATGTGTTATAAATATTATTTGTCATATTACACTAAGAAAATATTTATTCCCATTTTTTAAGTAGTCTATTCACTCTTTATTGTTTCCTTTGATGTGCAGATACTTTGTAATTTCATGTAATCCTAATCCATTTGGGCTTTTATTTCTGGAGCTTTGGGTGTCTTTTCCAAACAAATTCCTTTCATATTCCTATGTCCTGGAGCATTTCCCACATGTTTCTTTCAAGTAATATAGTATTTTCAGGTTTTACAATTAAACCTATAGTCTAGTTTGAGTTTGTTTTTGTAACGAATTTGATATGGGTTCTGGTTTCATTCTTACACATGAGGATATACAATTTTCCTAACACCATTTATTGAAAACACTCTACTTTCTCCAATACAAGTTTTTTGACATCATTGTAAAAACTTGGTTAGCTATAAATGTATAGTTTGACTTCTAGGCTCTCTGTTCTGTTCCATTGGTCTATGGGCCTGTTTTTATGTCATTATCATGCTATTTTTATTACTGCAGCTTTCAGTGTAGTATAAAATCAAGTAATATAATGTTTCTTGCTTTGCCTTTTTTGCTCAATACTGCTTTGGCTATTCAGTTTGAGAGAGAGACAGAGAGAGACAGAGAGAGAGAGAGAGAGAGGGAGAGATTCTACTTAAATCTGGGGATTGGTTTTTGTAATTTGGAGTACAATATCAATGGTATTTTGATAGGGGTTGTTTTGAGTCTGTAGGTCTGTTTGGATAGTATGAACATTAGACAATATTGATTCTTCCAATCATGACCACAAGATGTCTTTCCTGTTTTTCAGGATGAGGGAGGCTCTCTAAAACAGTAACAAATAATCTTTAAGAGTCATTAATGTATCTCAAAAGACGCTTGACATCCACTAACACTAGAAGCAAGACTGTGCTGAAAGAATGGCAGTGATGTTCCCCAACTCAAGCACACAACCATTTGCCACCTCCAAGGCAGATCTACCTCTTCATTCCCCTTGGCACTGGACATGGATTAACCAACTGACCTGATTTTGAATAAGAACATCTCGGAAGAGAAGGTAAACCCTGAAGGCCAGCAGACCCAGGGAGAAAGTATGGACCTGGCCAGCAACTTCAGGGACTTCAGTGTTACCCGCCAAAAGCAACTGGATGAGAGACAACCCAGGAGATCACCACAAAAGGGAATGTCATACATAGAATGCCCTGAGAAGTATAAGATTAGGCTGGGAAGTACATAGGCCTTAGTCTCCATAGGGAGGAAGCCCCCCGCCATGAAAGTTGGTCTTAAGTTCAACAGTCAACTTGAACAACTACCCTGTGACCTACATCCAGCAGAAACCATGGAAATGACCCTGTTTCTCATCTAATAACAGGAGCAAAAACACACTTTATTTTGGAAGGTAAATGCAGTATCAGGTGAATGGAAAGAAGTACCTCTGGTGCAGGGAGGGTACCTCAAAAACCCATATACCCTAAAACTAAGCAGGAAAAATTGTGACTGGCTGGACTAGACTGCAGATCTTGGAGAGAAATCACTCATTAAAAAATGCAAATTAATTTTTTCCTTCACTCAAACTTTTTTGTCTATATTTTATTATTTTCTCTTTCTTTCATCAGGTTTTTAGTTTTAGACATTTTTTGGCCCTTTTTTGACTTTCCATTTCTCTTTTAGTTTTTTTTCTCTTGTCCCCTTTCAACTTACTTTGCTTCCTTCTAATCTTTATTTTTATGTTCTGCATTTTGCTCTCTGATTTTCTTTGTTTCTTCTTCTTATTATTTGCTCTCTCCTGTGACTGTTCTCTAACACTGTTAATTTTATTTCACTCCTCAACAAGAAACCTTAACTGGATTTTGTCACTTCCTTCTCATATTTCATTGATTAATTTTTCAAATTCTGCAATTTTAATTTTCTGGATCCCCACTCTTTCTACCTTTATTAGTATAACAACTAAGCTTTATGAATCACTGTAACATGATATTTTTAGCTATTTGGGGAATATATCTAGAAGCAGAACAGCTGAGTCAAATGGAATTTCTAATTTTTGTTCTTTGAGAAATCTTTAATTTCCACAGTGATCGTAATCCCAAAAATGATGTATAAGGGGTTCTTTCCTTCCCATAGGTGTACTAGTATTTCTTATTATTTGATTTCTTGATGATTTATATTCTTTATGTTGTAAGATGAAACCTTAGTGTTATTTTAATTCAGATTTCTTTAATGGCCAGAGTTGTTAAATATTTTTATTATAAGTTGATTAATTTCTATTTATTACAATAACAGAACATATACTAACAGGAATCCTGCACTCATACAGACCCAAGGATCTCCTTCCAGTATGAAGTTAAATTTAACTGTATTCTTTTAGCAGAATAAACCAGACCTGCTGATGATAACTTTTAGTTAAGAGCAATGTATGTTATTTGATGAGTTTATATGAAAACGGAAATAATTCTCCCAGAAGTATTTTTATTTTTTGATTTTATTAGTACACATTTGTATTACATAATGTGTACATTCCTTGTGTAGAATTACTATATGTACATAACACACCTTTGTGCCTTTTTTAGGCCATTTCCTTGTTCTTCTCCATCTCCTAAATTAGGCAGTAGGAGGAACTGAAGTGAAAGTATTAAGGTAGTAGGAATAAAGAAAAAAACTTAGGGCAGACCAACTATAGGTAAGCTAAGTTTCCCTGGGAATTGAACCAAACCTGTTCTCCTAAATTTTCCTGCTATCTGCTATCCATGGCTCTTTCTTTTCTTTCAGAGTTGAACCTGAATATTTTCTAAATATTCTAAGTGCCTTACAAAATTTCCCAATGGATAAATAACATAAAAACTCTGGACAGAAAGTGTAATTTTAAGACTCAAAATCCTCTTTGTCCATATCTTTTATAAATTGGTTATTTGAAAGTCTGGGCTTAGCCGTGTTCATGCTAAGAGATGCTAAAATGGTGTTGGGAATTCCTTTCCTTATTTATAAATTTTGGGGCACATGTTTGGCCTGATGAATGCTTTTATTTCCTTCTTCCCAGTATTCCATGTATCATATTAATACATTATATAAACAGAAAATGCTAGTATAGCAGAAGCAAACAGTCATCAAGAACATCTGCACTTCTTAGAAACTAGATGACACAATTCCTTTCTTTTTGTATAGATAAGAATGAGAAGGGAAAGAAACAACAATGATATTTTAACATAAAAATATTTCTTTGGAAAGGAAATAAGGAGTCAAGGAAAGTTAAAACTATGGTTCCCTCTTGGCAGGCAATTTGTGGCTGTATAAATGTCCTTGCATCCAGATTTTTGATACTGCATCTTTTTCAATCATTTTCACTGTTGTTGTCTCTCCCTACTTGTCCTCTACACACACACGTGCATGCACGTGTACACACACACATGCACTTGCATAATACTGAAAATTTATGTTCAAAGTCCATGATATTTTCTACAAACTTTGAGAAGTCTTAATGTCAGAATGATCAAAACAAAAAAAATTAGTTTCAGATGAAAGTAGACATTTGAAGTCTTCTTCCTCTATGCTCTCTAACTTTTAAACATTAATTTCTAATTTATCCAAGTATATTCTTATAATAGTATGACTTAATGTCCAAAAAAATTTTTTTAGTGTAGGTAGCATATTTAGTGGAGAGCTTTTATTTCTTTCTGAAACTGCCTTTTGCCTGCTTCTAGCTTAATTTGAATTGACTTATGTAGGAGTCAGATAAGCAGGTATCCTGAAGTTAGAACTATTTCAAGAAGAGAACAGTAAGAAAATAGATTTAACAATTGAGTCAACAATCACAGAAATGTAAACACTAACATGTAGTTGGATTGAGAAAAGTTGTAATTCACTTTCAATTCTTTTAAAGACCTTCTTGTGTCATACAATCCTAGTGTTACATGACATATTTTTAAAAAACAATGTTACATTTTAGTAACTAGTGTCAACTTTTAAAACAAAAAGCATATTGTATAAACTCATCAGACAGAGACAAAATATTCTCAACAACAATACTAACATTATAACTTTATAGCAAGGTAGATTTTCATTAAGAGGTCAGCCTTGATTGATTTGGTTATGGATTTTAATAATGAAAAATAATATCATTATAGGTAATAGACCCTAGTAACAGTTGATACAAGATGACAAACTTGTCATGTTGGATCACTGAGACAGAATCTGAGCTGCTAGAGTTTTGGATTCCTATGAACATATTTATTCTGTTGCCGTTGCCTCTGGTACAGTGTTTGTGAAAGTGAATTTTAGTGACAGGAATAGTCCTCAAAAATGTATTCTGTGGTCATTTACACTTTTTGTCTTTTACATTTTCTACATACCCATAGGGGTTCACTGCACAAACTGTTTCATTTAAATTTCCAAAAAATTTTCCAGTAAATCAACATATTTGAAAAAAATGATAAAATAGAAACCTGTTTGTCATATCATTTGCTAAACTTATTTTACCACATAAGTCATCTTTTTGAAACACCAATTACCCTGAATAATGCCAGAATAATACCATGAATAATAATAATCTTAGAATAATCATTAAAAGGAAGACAGTCATAGTGGATGTTATGAAGAATTGCCCAGGTTCCTCCTAATGATTGAAGGTGTCATCGCCTCAGCTTCTGTGAATACTTTTGGCCAACTGTTTTCAGCTATCCTCCCCCTCCAAAATTGTCATTAGTTGGAGACAGCTACTTTTCTTAAGTCCATGGACACTACTGATGAAGAGTTTGCATTCAACAACTGGTCAAGACTGAAGTAAAAAGCTCTGGTCACTCCATACAATTTTAAAGAGTTATCCAAGTTCCAAGGCTCAATGTAGAATTGTCTAAGGTCTTCCTGAAGATTGTTCTATAGATCAGTTTTCTTCTCTGTCTATTCTTTTTTTTATTCTTTTAAATGTTTTTACTTCCTTTCTTTTCTCTTGAACAGTTGCTGATTTGAGAGTACTGCAAAATAGATTTCCTAAGTACTTATCTGTATTCCAGTTTATTTTTAGAGCAACCACTCTACAAAACGTTAGGACACAGGTGTAAAGAAGGTTGTCAATATGATAACAGAGGGAATATGGCCAAATCATGTGTGAAAAAAATGCCAGATTCTGGAAGAAGCTTAATAGAAAACATGGAGTAACCAGTAAACCTCCATTTATTTTATTTTAATGAACATAGAGTTAAGAGTATCAGCAGAGAAGTGATAAGCTATGTGAAAATTTATAAAGATAACTGCTTTTGAGGGTATAAAAAGAATTTTGTCTGTACTGAAGAAATAAAATCTAGAAAACTCTATGAGAAATCATGTCTTCTCATTATCATCTGAATAATTGGTCTCTTCACCACTTTTCTTTCTTCTAATCCTGTTCTCTTAATTATTTCATTCCTCGAAGCCAGGATGATGTTGCTACAATGCTAATTAAAACCTTCAATTAGCACATATTGTTCTAAGATTTCTTAAGTTTGTCATACAAGGTCTCTTATGATTTAGCTTCTCTATTTAATCCTGACTTAATACCCAGTACTCCATCTGATTTTTGGGGGGTTCCTTAAAAGTGATATAATCCAAAATGTCATTGAGCCTCAGCAAACACTATTATATTTGCCTGTTCCCCCTCCACATTCCATTATTCCCACATACGTATCTTTTAAGTACCAAATTAAGCATCACATCCCTCAGAAAGTTTTTATAGCTATCCTCTTCCCGTCCATGATTGGTAGCCCTGTCATGTGGTTCCACATTACCCAATGCTTCTTCCAACACCAAACAGACCATTAAGAATTGGTTATTGGACACTATGTCTCCTAACTGCCCAGTGAATGCAAAATTATCAGTGACAAGATTGATATCTCACTTATTCTGTCTATGCAACTATACAAGAGTTTTGTAGCGGTCTTTCCCTTCCTTGGCTAAGTTTATACTTAGATCTTTAATTTTTGTAAAAAAAAATACTGTGAATGACACTGTTTTCACAATTTTTTTCTCATTGAATTCATTTTTGTTTTACACAAATGCTGATAATTTTTGTGTGTTGATAATGTATTCTGCTACTTTGCTGAAATTGTTTATTAATTCTAAGAATTTTAGGGTTGAATTCTTTCAGTCTTCTATGTAGAGTGTCAGTTAATCTGCAAATCATCATGGTTTGAGTTCTTTCTTTCTTATACATAACCCTTTTTATTTTCTTTTGAGATAAACAAAACATTTAAAAACTTGAATAAGAGATTCAATAAGTATATAGAATCCTCAAAAAGATGTTAGACAGAAGCATCTGAAATAAAAAACTGTATATAATTCATAAATTGCAGAAGTGAGAAATGTGAAGACAGAGTGATATTGTGGAGAAAATAGTGAATTATGCTGAAGTCCTGAAAGAAACCACAAAAAAGAGCAAAAAGAAAAAAAGATTATCCAGCAGCTTCTAGAGGACAATAAGAAAACCAGTCTAAGACTGATTGGAGGTAGAGAAAAACTAGAAAATAGAACAATGGATTTTTTACATAATTACAGAAAACAGAGGAGAATTTTCCAAATATAAGAAAAGAAGTTAAAATAGAAGTAAGAGTCTTGCCAGGGCATATATCTCAGTGGCATAGTGCCTGCCTGGCAAGCACAAGATCCTATTTTTAAAGTGACTTATACTCTGTCCTCATGTTTTACTGAAATAATTAGTTCTAACTATAACAACATCAAAATACTCAATCATGCAACACTTCTATATTATAGAATTTGCCTGTCTATACTAATGCACCCGATGCCCACTTATTATTTGTAGTTTTTCCACAATAATGTGGATGAAGTGGAAGGAGGAGAGTAAAAGATGATTAGATGAGGACTATATGACACTAAGTAGAAAGATTACAGGGAAGAGTAGTGACAGATGAGAAAAAAGATTAACGTGGGGTTTGATTTTATTGGAGTACTTTTTGTTGACTTGAAGGACATTAAGAATTTTCAGAGAATAGTTTTAGGGGCAGGGTGAGTGATATAGGAGAAAAGAGATTTACTTTGTGATTGAGGAAAGGTACATGGTTGTCAGAACATGCTGATTAGGAGGATAACAGGCAAGGTAAAATATGGAAAATCCAAAGCCTCAGAATAGGGAAGATCAAAGGTTAATACTATAAAAGATAAGAGTGACTATGGGGGAGTTAAGTATGGAAAATGAAATAAATGGGAAAGAGAGTTTATGTTTTTGGGAAAAGAATAAAGAAATATCATAATAGTAGCATTTTGAATGTTTGAGGTAAAGAATTTACAGACAGAGCTCAGATGAGGGAGAGAGTCTAGCCATCTATTGAATCAGAGCCAGCTGAAGAAAAAACACACAAAAGTGAAAACATAATAAACACAAAAACATAAAAGAACATAACATAACTCCAAATTGCTAAATAAATCGAGGAAAAAAAAACCTTAAACCTATAAGATATCCAATGTGAATACAGAATAAATACTCCAATGCGACACTGTACATGTGAATTACATGTAGCTTCTTCACCAGAGTCTGAGTATTTGCACCACAATAACTCCTCTGAATCTTCCACTGTGAGACTGAAATTAATTTGAACTCTGTACTTCTTATTGCCAGGTGGCAGAAATTCTTGCAGAATCTGATCCAGTCTGTCTTCATAGATTAGAAACTCTTGCTGTTCCTCTCCTTAGGTGTGATAATGGATTTGGCAGGCAGATTGATTCACTGGCACAAAATTGTCCACTGAGTCAGGAATATTACTATTCAATCAAATCAGCTATAGTGGTAAGAAACTAATCAGTTACATTGGTATATATCAGGCCAAGATAAGAAGGTACCATTGACATAAGAGATTAGGTTGGGGAAAGAGGCATGACCTGTTCCCAGAACACATGCACAGAACAGTTTGCAAAAACCTGCAAATGAACTTTCATGAGAGCTAGAGTAGGTTTTTGTTGGAACGGTCTAGATCTGATATAAACCTGAGGAGCCAAATCCCAGTACCATCTCTGGGGACCTGTATGTAGAAGTTTTCATCAGTTTCCCTGAGATTTGTACAATGTGAAGGACACAGACAGCAACATGGCTAAATACGGGAGAAGCCCCTTTGCACTACTCAGAGAAAATCAACTAAAAGCACAGGTAATTGGAAGAAATGGAGGGACATACATCCTGAGGCCAAAATCAATACAAAATAAGAGATTTGTAGATCAAACAAAACACAGATATAGAGCTTTATAGGAAGGCAAATTAAACATCTGCACATGGTACAGGAACTTATATATTTTTGTAAGTTTCCAAAAATACCAATGGGCTGTAAAAACTTGACCAAAGCAAGCCACACAAGATAGAATTAGGATACCAGGCCAGATTCCCCTTTTGCCTTCCTCCACACAGAGGATGTTGCAGACTGGCAGCGAATTTTACGTGCACAAACAGGCTGAGGGACAAGGAAATTGTTCCCTCCTTGCCAGACTGTTTTGTGTGTGTGTGTGTGTGTGTGTGTGTACTTCAGCACTTAACTAGAGCCCCTCCTCTAGTGACAAGATTAGGAACCCCAGTGGAGACGGTGAATGTAATGAGTGGAAGAGCAAACCCTTTCTGACTTGCAACCAGTGACTTGAGAGAAGGAAGCAGATCCATTGGATTTAAGCAGCCTTGGGCCACTGGGGATCAATGACTATTAGTGGGAGGTTAGCATTCCACCTGCTGGTGAGGAGACTGAAGGGGGACAGAGGAGCCTTTGGTTGTCTCTGCAGCTGCAACAACAATCCTCCAACCACTGCTGGACAAGTGGTGTGACAGGATAGAGATGTGCCAGTGAGGGTAGACAAAGAAGCCTTGCAAGGACCAGGAGGAACCAAGTGAACACAGGACTGGGTGTAACCCCAGGCTGACTCTCTTGGAGGGCCTCACAACAACTGAGAGACTGGCACAGAGACAATCAGCATAAGGAGATATGGGCAGGCTACCAAGGTACACACAGAAAGTTTCTCGCTGAAGACTCAGGCCCTAGTCCCCACAGTTGGAGGAAATTACCAGCTCCACACCCAGCACTAATCCTTCTGCAGACTTGCTGATAGTACTCAGCACACTTTGGGGCTCTGACTTGCACACTATCACGGAACTATGGTCAAGAGAAAATTCATTACTTTTCATTCAGGTTGCATATTTTATTTTATTTCCTATGTTTGCTTGTTTGGGCTGTTTAGATTTTTATATTTCTTCTATTTTATTTTGTTAATCTTCTTTCTCTCAACTATTGTTCTTAATTTTTCGATATTTTCATGAAAGTGAACATTGTATCTAACCTTTCTACTTCACTTAATATTCTTTTGCTTTCTTCTTCATTCATTCTCACCTGTCCTTTGCTCCAGATTCTTGAAGCTTGGGTAATAATCCTTTATCCTCCAATCTTATTTCTCCTATATTTGTCTTATTTATCGATTTTTTCACTATCCCTCTAAAATTTCCCTACCAAACAGTAAAATCACTATACTAAGGTGATTTATTGCATACAGGTTCCTGGTTTATGTTGGATTCTGTTATATAACTGTAGATATTGCCCCTATGATTAAAAATGCCAAATTAGTGGTTGCCACAGTTTGTCAGTTTGTAGGCTGTGCTAGATGTTATTGTTATTTTAATTTGTACTATTTTAGCAACGATATAATACTTGCCGTAATCAGTTGCTCTCACCTGTATGACAGCACTGTGATTGTCCAGAGTCATAACTCTCACCATACTCCAGTGCCAAAGGACTAGAGCCTGAACCAAATATTTAGCGACTTCTTACCCCTGATAATTTGGGATGGTAGGATCTTGGGACAGATACCAAAACCAAGAACCTCCTATACCTAGAAGACATTTCTGAAGAATAGATATTTCCTAAGGAAGCCTCAATACTAGTGAAAAAGCTATGTACCATAAGAAATTTACAAGCATTAACACAGAAAATAAAATTTAAAAACACAAAATGAATAGACACAGAAGCAAAATGAAACCCAAGGGTTCCAGCCCATACAGAACAAGTCCAGGGGACAATGAGATAGAGAAAATCAGAAGCCACTCACCTGAGTTTTCCAAAATGATAGCAGTAAATGTAAAACAAAACAAAAAGATGCATGAAGCTACAGAGAAAATCAAGCAGGCATGGTGGCACATGCCTGTAATCTGAGCACCTAGGAGGTTAAGGTAGGAGCATCACCGTAAGTTTGAGGCCAGTCTGGGCTACCTAGAGATTTCAAGAACCTGAACTGCATAGTGAGACCCTGTGTTGGAGACCACTACCCAACGGCTCTGAGCAGGATTTAAATTTTA
>PVJX010040831.1:0-14985 GCA_004027295.1 Dolichotis patagonum | reverse complement strand
ATGAGAATACAGCATATGGGAATTTATGGAATGCAATCAAAGTAGTCCTAAGAGTGAAATTTATAGCAGCAAATATCCATATCAGGAAAACAGAACAAGCACAAATAATAAATGATGAACCTCAAATTTCTAGAAAAACAAGAGCTGGCTAAGCAACAAGTTTGTAAGAGAGAGGAAATTATAAAGATCACAGTAGAAAACACAATGGAAACTTTAAAAACAGTACAGTACAAAGAATCAATGAGCCAAAGAGTTGGTTCTTTGAAAGATTCAATAAAATTGACAAACTCTTATCCAACCCTACTAAAAAAAAAAAAGGAAAGACTCAAATTCATGCAATTAAGAATGAAAAAGGTGAAATCACAATGGACCCTATAAAAATTCAGAATTCCCTCTACACCTACCTTGTAAACTTGTATTCCAATAAGATGAAACATGCAGAAGAAAGGGATATATTGCTAGATATATTTGAATTACCAAAGCTAAAGCAAGAAAATATAAAAATTCTAAATAAACCAATATCAATCAATGAAGTCAAAGATGTAATCAGAAACCTACCAGTAAAGAAAATCTTAGGCCCTGATGAATTTTCTGATGAATTCTACAGGAAATTTAGAAAAGACCTAACACCATTACTTCTCAAATGCTTTAACAAAATTGAAAGGGAAACAGTAATTCCAAATTCATTCCTGAATGTAACAATTACTTGATACCAAAAACAGAAAAGGATCCAACTAAGCAAGGGAATTACAGGCTTATCACCTAATGAACATAGATGGACAATTTCTCAATAAGATACTGACAAACATGATGCAGCAAATCATCAAAAGGATTATACACCATAATCAAGTGAGATTCATCCAGGGATGAAGGAATGGTTCAATATTCATAAATTTACAAATGAAATACACCATATTTACAAAGGTAAGGACAAAATTCATATGAACATCTCATAGATACAGAAAAAGCTTTTGACAAAGTCCAGCACCCATTCATAATTAAAAAAACTGCATAAAATTGGGATAGATGGTCTTTATCTCAATCTGATAAAAGCCACCTATGACAAACCAACAGGCAACATCATACTAACCTGTCAAATATTGAAGGCTTTCACTGTAAAATAAAAAAAGACAAGCACATCTACTGCCTCCTCTTTTATTTAATACAGTTCTTGAAACTTCAGCTGCAGCAATTAGACAAGAGAAATATATAAGAGGAATAAAGATAGGAAAGAAAGAAATTAAATTATCATTATTTGCAGATGACATGATACTTTACACAGAAGACCCCAAAAACTACATCAAAAATCTTATGGATTTAATAAGCAAATTGAGTAGCATAGCTGGATACAAAGTCAACCCTCAAAATTCAATAGCCTTCTTGTATAGGAACAAAAATCTCATTGAAAGGGAAATTAGGGAAACAACCTCTTTCAAAAAAATGAAATATCTAGGAATCTACCAAAGGATGTAAAAAAAAAAAACTGTACATTGAAAACTATAGTACTCTGAAAAACTAGATTGAAGAAAATGGAAATATATCCCTTGCTCTTGGGTGGAAAGAACCAGTACAGCGAAAATTATCATACTTCCAAAAAAGTTATACAATGCAATTTTAATGCAATTTTGATCAAAATTCTGGCAGCATACCTCACAGAATTAGGCAAAACTATCTTAAAATTCACTTGGAACCATAGGAGACCTGGAATAGCAAAGGTAACTCTGGGCAACAAAGGCAAGGCAGGGAGCATCACAATTCCTGACTTGAAATTATACTATACAGCTGCTGTGAAGAAACCACATTGATTTCTTCACATTCAAAAAAAAGACCCAAAAATCAATGGAACTGATGAGAAGATGCAGAAACAACTGCAAACACACTCAACCACCTTATCTTTGATAAAGATGCCCAACACATTCATTGGAAATAAGCTTCTTTAATAAATGGTGTTGGAAAAACTGGATGTACACATGCCAAAGATTAAAATTGGACCAACATCTTTCATCATATGTTAAGCTAAAGTCAAAATGGATCAAAAATCTAAATATTAAAACAGTAACATTGAATCTGCTGGAAGATAGAATAGGTGAAACTCTTGAAGACATTGATACAAGCAGAGAACTCATAAACAAAACCCAAAATTCTATGAGAAATACCTAAAAGAATCAACAACTGGATCTCATCTTATTAAGAAGCTTTTGCATACCAAAAGAAATCACAAACAAAATCAAAAGACAATCCACAAAGTTGGAAAAAAATTTAGCCAACTGTCCCCTAGACAAATGACTTCTACATAGATCATATAAAGAATTTTTAAAAATGAGGCCCCTCAAATTCAAAAATGGGCATCTGAGATGAATACACACTTCTAAAATGAAGAAATACAAATGGCAAACAAATATATGAAAAATATTCAACATCATTGGTCATTTGAGAAATGCAAATTAAAACAGCACTGAGATTCTATGTCGCTCCAGAAAGAATGACTACCATCAAGAAATCAACCAATAATAAATGCTGGCAGGGATATGGGGGAAAAGGAACCCTTCTGCACTGTTGGTAGGAGTGTAGACTGCTACACCCACTGTGGAAATCAGTGTAGATGTTCTTCAAAAAATTAGAATTAGAGATCCCATTCAATCCAGCTATTCCCCTTCTGGGTATTTTCCCAGAAGAATTAAAAACAACATACCACAGCAATATATGTGCAACCATGTTTATAGCAGCACAATTTGTGATAGCTAAATCTTGGAAACAACCCACATGTTCATCAACCAAGGAATGGATTTTTAAAATGTGGTCTTTTTAAACAATGGAGTACTACTCAGCCATAAAAATGATATACTGGAGCCTTTTATAGGTAAATGGATACTACTTGAGACCATACTCATAAGTGAAGTAAATCACACATGTAAACATCATTTTGTGGTGGGCAGCCAGTGTGGGCAGAGAGACACAGCCAGATTTGCCCTTGCACACCAACGCTGCCATCAGAAGGCTTGCTTCCTGTGGGCAGCCCAGGACAAGCAGGGAGATGCAGCCAGAGACACCTCTGCTTGCCAGCCTCCACCGTCAGAAGGCAGCCAGGGCAGCCAGGGAGATGCAGCCAGGTAAGCCCAGTGCACCCGCAGCCTACCATTAGAGACCCTTGTTTCTTTCAGGCAGCCAGTACCTACAAGGAGACTCAGACAAATACACCCCTGTGTGCTTGCCATCATCAGGGGAGCCCTGGTGTAGACATGCAGGCTGAAAGAAGAAGAAGCCCCACCTCCATGCACCCCTGATCATCAGAGAAGCCCCAGTGTTGCTGCAATGCAGTGGAGAAACCCAACTCATATCCTGCTACCTCAGTGGGAACCTGGATTCAGAGAATCCCAGGTGCCTGTCCCATTCCCATGCACCATGGAGGGGAGACAACATGAGAAGTGCCTTGGGCCTGACAATCGACTTGAGAGGAACCCAGGGAAAATGGGTGGAAATATAGGAAAACAATGGACATCTTGAACAAAAAATACAGGAGGGGATTGTAATGCATGAAACAAATTCAAAGAGATATCCAGGAAATAAAAAAGTCAACTGAAAACTGGCAAAACCACTTGAAAAAGACTGAAGATAGACTTTCAGACCTTGAAGACAGAATCAGAGCTAGAAATTGTGAAAGGAAAACACTCTTAAAAATAACAAGGAGCTAGGACATAACAAATCAATGGCTGCAAGATGACACAAAGAAAAATAATAACAGTGATAGGTATCTGCAAAGACGCAGGGGTCAAAACAAATGCAACAAAAAAACTATCTACAGAAGTAATAGCAAAAAACTTCCCAAACATGGGAAAAAGATCTGATAAGTGAGGCATATAGAATACCAGCTAGCCATAACCAGAATAAATCTATACCCAGGCATATAATAATGAATATCCCAGAAAATCAGCACAAGAACAGAATACTAAAAGCTTTTAGAGAAAAAAACAAATCTCCTATAAAGGAAAACCAATCAGAATCACAGCAGACTTGTCAACACAAATCAACAACTCAAGAAAAGTTTGGAGTGAAGTGCTTCAAATCATGAAAGAAAACAACTTCCAACCCCAATTGATGTACCCTGCAAAACTATCTTTCAAAATTGATGGAAAAATAGGATACTTCCATGACAAAAAACAACTGAAGGAATTCATGACCACCAAACCAAACCTACAGAGAGTGCTAAAGGATATTCTAGAGAGAGAAAAAGATAAGCATAGTTCCTGAAACAGCAGGAGAGGAGGATTACCAAACAAGACAGGCAATTGAATAAAGGGGAAAAGTGGAGGACCAACAACAGAAGGATAGCAGGACAGAGACAAACCAATGCATGACAGTTGCAACTATTAATGTAAATAGCCTCAATTCAGCAATAAAAAGAAACACAGGGAGAGCGGATCAAGAAACAAGATTCATCAATATACTGTATATAAGAAACACATTTAACTCTAAAGGAAATTCATAGACTGAAAATCAAAGATAGAAAATGATTGCTCCATGTGACAGGAGACTAGAAAAACACAAGAATAACTTGCCTATCAATTGCAGGATGGATAAGAAAGATATGGTATTTTCATACAATGGAAAGCTACCCAGCAATAAAGTAAGATAATCCAGAGGCTCTTGTAGGTAAATGGATGCAACTGAAGATCATGCTCATGAGTGAAATGGTTTAGACTCATATGATGAACCCTGGCATAAAAACCAGAAGGAGCTAGTCAGATCCAAAAAGCACAGTAGATAATATGAAAGTGACAGGGAAGGAAATGCATTAAAAGGAAAAGTGTTAAACACTGTTAATTTCCTATTATCTTGTTTTGAATTTTTATATCATTTTCATGATTTTGTTAGGTTTGGTTTTATTCTTCTTGTTTTGTTAGATTTTGCTGTGTCTGATGGTGTGGGCAGCATTTTGAAGATAACAGGATGTGTGAAAGTGAAAGGGGAGGAATAGTCTAAAAGGGGAAGGCAGTGGCCATTGTTAATCTATTATTGTGATTTGAAGCCCATGTTGTCTTCATTGTTCTGTTTAGTTTGGTTGTATTCTGTTTCTGTTTGTCTAAACATATTATATTTGATGGCATGGACAGCTATTTCAAAGATAACAAAATATATTATGGCAACCATTTTTTATTTCCTATTGGCTTGATTTGAAGCCCTGTATTGCTTTCATTGTTTTGTTTTGACTGATTTGATTCTATTTTGTTTTGTTTGACTGTATCATGTCTGATGGTATAGGCAACTTCTTTGAAGACAATAAGATGCATTATGATAGTCACTGTGGTTTTACTGTTATCTTCTTTTGAAGTCCTGTAGTGTTTCCATTGTTTTGTTTTTATTGGTCTTCTGAAAATAACAAGAGACATTCTGGTAGCCATTGTTGATCTCCTAGTATTTTGTTTTTAAGCCATGTACCATGTTCATCCTTTTGTTTTGATTTACTCTATTCTGTTATGTTTCATTTAGTTTTATTCTCTTCAAAATAAAGAAATAAAACAAAGAAAGAAAGAAAAAATGAAGATAGCAGGATGTATTATGGTAGCCATTGTTCATTTCCTATTATCTTGTTTTGGAGTCCTATAATGCTTTCATTCTTTTGTTTTGGTTTTAGTCTGTTTTGTGTTATTTTTATTATGCGTTAAGGTATGGACAGTTATTTGGAAGAAAACAAGAAACATTATGATAGCCATTGTTTATTTCACATTATCTTGTTTTGAAGTCCTGCAATGCTTTCATTCATTTGGTTTGATTGGTTTTATTCTATTTTTTTCTGTTTGATTTTATTATCTGTGAAGGTATGCACAGTTATTTAAAAGAAGACAAGAGATATTATTGTAGTCATTGTTGATTTCCTGTTATCTTGTTCTGAAGTCCTATAAATCTTTCATTCATAAATGAGCTCTTGTCTTTCACTGATGCATCTTGAAATGCTTCTTGCAATGATGTCAAGTACCCGCTGAACCAAATTCAGTCCCCATCTTCTCTTTAGGGAAACCTTCTAGGATCCCATTCAATGACAGACTGACAGACGCAAGCCCCTTTGCTGGCTTTTTCTTACCTCCTTTGTTCTCCTCCATTTGGCTGATCCCCTAGGGAAGGAGAAAATCTAACTTTCAGATTTGGTTTGCAAGTCTTCTCTTATCTTCCTGAGAACACTGATAGGTAAGTTAGGCAATGCTACCTATTTGGGCAGAGAAAATAAAAGGCAAAATGATCACCATGGCCCATATGTTCAGGCATTCAATGGTCCAAGACACTCAGTGTGAATGGACTGGTTTTCTGGGAATGCTGTACCCAGAACCAGTCCAGTCTGGGCTCTTAAACAAATGGATGGAGATAAGTGGTATATTAGCCAGGTTTCCCATTGCTGTGATTCAACACTCACAATTTAATGAAGGAAATGATGTATTCTACTCATGGTTTCAGAAAATGTTGTCCAAGATTAGCTGGTTCCAAGAGAGAAACATCCTGGCAGAAAAGCATGGTAAAACAAAGCTGCTCAGCTCACAGTGGTCAGGAAACAGAGCATGGGAACAGCACCACAAAGGAAAGAGCCAGGGATCATATATAGACCCCAATGTAACCCTGACAGATCCACAATTACACTTCACTAATTCCTTAGGTGGCTTCCAAATCAATCAACCTTACAATTAAGCTTAGCTTATGACATTCCACTTTTGTGTCTTAGTCACTTTCTCAACACTTGGACACAGTAATCAACACAAATTAAAGGGGAAAGATTTATTTTGAGTCACTGTTTGTAGAGATTTCAGCCTATAGTCACCTGGCTGTAAGGAGGATTGTTCATGGTATGGCAGTCAAAAAGCAGAGAAAAAGATCAAGGAGGGAGGGAGAGAGATACACCTTCCAGTCTCCACCCCCAACAAATACTCCTCCAACCAGCTTCACTTTCCAACATCACATTTAGCTATAAATTCATCAGTGGACTCATCCACCAATAAGTATCATGCCCTCCTAATCCAGTCATCTCCCAGAAAACCCACCTTTGAGCACATGAGTCTTTTGGGGAACATCTAGATAGAAACCATACCTTGGCACCCAATTACATCTCCTTAAATAAAACAACAAATGAATAATTCCACCTAATATGATACAACAATCTTGAAAATGCAATAATTTCTTCCCCAAAGTTTCAACAGTTACAGCATTTCTCAGAAATCCAAAGCAGGGTCAGAGATTTAGCTCAGTGGCATAAGCACCTGCCTGGCAAGCGCAGATCAATTAGTCCGCCATCCTTAATGTTAGTTTCCCCCAAAATCTCAGGACATAGACAAAATATAAACAAATTTTTCATCAGAGTGTAACATAAAGTCTCAAATCCAATTTTCAACAGAGTCCTTGTTCCTCACTGAAACCTCATTAGCCTGGTCTTTACTGTGCACGTTCCTATCAGCATTCTGGTCTGCTGAGCTGTGATTAGAATTACCCATGAGGCTCTGCTTATAGCATTCTTGGACTTCTCTAGCCCATGTTTCAAAACTCTTCCAAAATCCTCCTGCAAATCAGTCCCAAAGGCTTCTAAACCACATGGTCAGCTATAGTCACAGCAATAGCCCCATTCCCTATACCAACTTTCTGTTTTAGTCAATTTTCCCATTGTTGGTACCAAATGCACAACACTTACAACTTGAAGAAAAATTTTTTTAATCTCACAGCTGCAGAGGATTCAGTCCATGAGCAGTTGGCTACAAAGCAGAAACATCACGGTGGAAGAGCACGGTTAAATTTTGGCAGCTGGGAAGCAGAAAAGGGAACAGTGCCAGAGAGGAAGGGACAGAGACCAGATATAGACCTTAATCCATGACCCACCCTGACATACCCAGAAGCATGCTTGACTAATCCTTAGGTGGCTTCCAAGCTAATAAAGTGAACTATTAGACTCAGTCCTCTCACAGGTGGTTCAGGAAGGCCTACCAGTGAGGTTTCCCAGCTGTTACTCTTATACTCTCCAGTCTCTGCAACCCCAGGTGCCAAGCCACTCAGAAGTCTAATCTCATAGATCTTTGTCATGCATCGCACAAGAGGCTTGCCCTGCTCCACGGTATGGCCAGTTTATACTAACGCTACAGTAAATGAAATGGGCAGCTGGCAATGAGTTTCTTTAAGAAACCCTGGAAGCTGATCCCTGAGAAAAACTCATCACAGATGTCTGTCACTGAAGTTAAACCCCCACCCTAGTTTATGCTTCCCCTTCTAAGTATGATGTTGTGATTGGGAGGTGACTGCTTGGCCAAAAGACTCCATGTTGATTTGTTCAACATATAGATATTTCAAATAACCAGGTTACATACATACAATTATACATAGTTATATACAGGTTAAATACAGGTTAAACTATACAGCTTAAATACATACAATTTCTACTCATCAAATAAAAATTAAATAATTTAATTAAAAGTTTGGCCAGGTGTGGTGGTACATGCCTACAATCCCAGCACTCAGAAGGCTGTGCCAGAGGAATTTCTGCAAGTTCAAGGCCTGCTTGCACTATGTAGCAAGCCCTGTTTCAAAAACACGCACCAAAAAAGTTATTTAACATAAATGAACACACTGTGGTTTAGAGCAGAGATAAGAATCTCTAATAATCATACTATCACCTGACCATGGCTGTCTGATTGAAGAGCAGCCTGTTATTTGACAGGAAGAAAGTCCTTGAGATACAGAGCCCTGCAGACCCTGTGTGTGCTCCCACAGTGCTTAGCAGGATGCTGGGCTGACAAACGCATTTGTCCCTGAGTGTTTAGTGGTGAACATAACCTGAGCCCTGCAGATTTCTGGCCAGGCAGCAGCCACCTGCACTGCGCTGCAGTGAGCTTTGGTGTGTTGCAAACCCTTCTCCAACACAGCCCAAGAAAGAAGAGCCAGATCTGCTGGCTTTCAACATGTGAAACGCAATCACTAAAATGCCAGCTTTGAAGAGTCATTAAATGGAATGAACATATGAAGAATGTCTACATACAGAATTGAAACTTGATTTCCTTCTTTACCTGTAAAAGAAGGACAATAATATCTTACAGGGTTCAGAAGAGGATTAAATGAGACAACTCATGTGAAACACGTAGCACAGTGCCAAACACATGGTAAATATTGGTCTTTATTTTAGTCAAGAGTATGTAAAATGGCATATTGAAAAAATCTCTAGCCAGAAACTCGAAATTCATGAAACAACACTCCCCAATTCATTCACTTTTACTTCTACAATAAATTCAATTTCCTTTCTTAGTGAGGTGGGCTTTATAGAGTGGTAGCATCTCTAAGAAACTTCCCTGTGAAGCCCAGGCTTTCTAAGTCACAGCTACTATGTAACAAGTCTCTCCCTTTGATCACTAGCCCGTCCCATACACTAGCTGAAGTTTAGAGACATTAAGCCGTAAATGCTATAATGTGATTGTATTAGAAATAATTCATTGGAGTTTGAGTCTAAATGCTGAGTTTGAATTTTAAGAGTCTCATTGGCTTGCTGAGTCACACTATAGGGCTTGTGTATGTTCCACAAATCCAGCACAGCCCTAGGATAATCCCATAAGAGCCCTCTGACCTCTCTGCCAGGCTGTTGGAGGTGGGTTCCTCTTCCAAACTTGTGCTATTGCTGCTATACTACCCACTGGACCCTCTCTGACCAGAGGAAACTGAATCTGCAGCCAGGACCCAGCAAAGGCTGTCCCCCACCTCCTTGTTGTCTGATCCAGCCTGGTGAAGAAAAGGGGTGAACTTTATCATCCTCTCGGTCAGGACCCCTCCACCACTCCCCACTGGACCTGGGATGCCACAAAGGAAGGCTGCACTCTCTGCTTTCTGCATAATGTAAGAACCTGCTGTGAGATATACCACTGAAGCAGGAAGTCAGACTTTATCTACAGGTAACATAAACAAGATATCTTGCTGGTTTACATTCCAGAGAAAAGATACCAAGGGTGAGTATATCTGGACCTGGATTGGCTCTTAAAATGACCCTGGCACTGAGAAAAGCAAAATATGGCCTCTCTGAAGACAGATGGCTATTTCCGTGCCTGCTGGAGGTGAACTGGACCTAAGAACGAGACTCAGCTGTGGACAAAATAAATCTTTCCCACATACATCGCATGCTTGCAGTTCTTTCAATAAACAGTTTTAAATACAACAACTTAAATTATTTTATTTAAATGTGTTTGAATAGGTGCTATGGTTTAGGTAAGTGTCCCTCAAACACCTGTGTATAGAGGATTTGGTTGCCAACCCATGACACCTTTGGAAAACCTTTAAGATGGGGCACCTAGTGGAAGGCAGTTAGACCATTGGGGGTGCACTCTTGAAGGGGATACTGGAACCCTAGTCCCTTTCTTTTTCTCTCTTTTGCTTTCTGGTCACTGTGAAGTAAGCAGCTTTACTCCACCACATGCTCCCCACCATGATGTACTGCCTTACCACAGGCCCAAAAGCTACAGTGCCAACTAGCTGTGGACTGAAACCTCTAAAACCATGAACTTTTCTTCCTTAAAAGTTTATGATCTCAAGTATTTTGTCACAGCAATGGAAAGCTAACAAACACTATAAGTTTGTCTTCTTTTTCTTTAGGCACTCTAATCTCTGGCAATAGTCAAGAACCAAGCCTCTGGGACTGAGGTCACGCCAAGTAGAACACTCACTTGCAAAACCCGAACATAATATAGAGGCCTAGTTCTCTGAAACCGTCTAATGCAGGGGCAACTGAAAAGAAAGTCTTCCAGCTGGATTTAAACCCATCTCCAAATTCAAAAAAGAGGCAATAGTGCCTGGAGCCCTAACTGGAACTTTAACAGCTACAAGTTAAGATAGAAACAATTATTTTCCTTGGAAGTGCTCATTCCAATGTCATTTATTGAATCCCCTCCAGAATCAATTTCATATTTAGCATTTAATCATGCTTTACAAGTAGGACAAGCTCAGATAGAAGAGTCCTTTAGAAGTTAGGTAGAAGATTGTGCTAGACTACTAAGACATAAAACAGTCATCCAAGAAAGAGTGAATTGTCTCAGTGGCCTTTCTCCCTTGCTTCAAACTGTAGAAATCCAGTTCACAAGTGCTAGAATTCTTCCTCTCAGATACTAAATTTGAATAGGCTATGAGTTCTACATGGCTCTTTTGTTTCTCTGTGAACTTCCAAGGGGCTCCAAGAGGATTCAGTGAGAACCCGTCAGTTGGCCAGTATCCCTGTGCATCCTCCCCCTTCCACAAACGCAGAGACACCACACCCTGCTGCCCACAGACACAGCCTTCCAACCAGCAGGGTGGTCCACAGTTTTCATCTTGCACACTAATCCATGTAAGGAACTAATTCTGAGTGAACTGTAACACACATGGCTAGGAAAATATTGAGACCTACTTAATGTTAAAAGAATTGTCAGTTCTCAATGTTTCTCTTTCCTTTTAGAAGAGTTATTCTTTCTCTTCTTCAGTAACACACATTCCTTTTGGACATTAAGTCACTCAGCTGAAGACTTTACACAGCCTGAGCCTTGTCTCTGCCAAAAAAGATACTACCAAACTCACACACACACAGAACCTTAAGTGCAAGGGCTTATACAAGACTGACCACTCCAAGTGTTCTAATTTTCGAGATCCAAATCAGGTCAAGAACATTTTGTCCTGAAGGCCTGACATCTTAAACTGTCAAAAACAAAATAATATAATTTTGAGTGTTGAAACTCATGACATTATAACTTGCAGTGACAGAAAATTGTGTTTGTTAAATTCAGTGATATCAACATATCAAATACAATGCTTTTTAATTTCTACCTATACCAATTTTGGGGGGCTGCTATAACAAAATACTACAGCCTTGGTGTTTTAAACCAAGAGCAATGTATTCTGTCACAGTTTTTCTGGCCAGTAGTCTGAAATCAAGTGTCAGCAGGACCAGATTCCCTCCAAAGGCCCCAGGAGGGATTTCCATTCCTTGCTTTCTCCTGCTTCTGGGGGATTCTGGTATTCTTTGACCTAAACCTGCATCACTCTAATCTCTCTATATCTATCTCAAATCGCTGTCTTCATTTCTCTTATAAGGACACTTATCCTTGGATTTAGGGCCCATCTGGATAACCCAAGATAATCTCATCTCAAAATCTTCAATTTAATTAATTGTTAATGTGATTATGTTTCCAAATAAGATAACATCCATATATTCTGGAAATTAGGATTAGGATGTGGACATGTCTTTCAAGACTCAGCTCATCACCTTTTCCTTCTGTTTTGACTCAACACTCTTACTGCATAGGACTCAACATGTTCCTTTTAGCACTCTCATGATCTCTGCTATGCTCCTAGTACTGTGCAGAGTGAGTGTTTCTAATGTGCTGACATGAATTCTACCTCCTTCCCATTTGATTACAACATTCTTAAGGGCAGGGCCATCTGATTCATTTCTGCATTTCTAAACATTAAAGATCTCTAACCTTGAGGTAAAATAGGATAATGTGCTAACTCTTTCTCTCCCAGGCTACATGGCCTCAGAAAGCTTTGTTACTTAACCTCTCTGACCTGACTTGTTCAATGGAATGATTATTAAGAATTATTATTCTCAATAATTATTGAGGCTCATGATTATTAATAATAATATTATGAATGCAGGGAGAGTATTTAACTCAATGCCCAGCATAATTAATCACAGTTAAATAAATGGTTTAAAGTTCAAAAAGTCTGATATTTCACTCTCTTCTTTTATGTTACTGCCTTTTTCAGGAAACTGTTCCAAGAAATGATAAGTGAGGTATTTGTGACCATTAATTCAAAATGCTCCTTTCCCTCCTTCAAATTCACAGCACATGCCAGGTTCTAGTGCCCCACACACAGAATTCTCTATGACAGGGAGGTATCACTGCCACAACAGGTGGTAAAACATGATGTTACCGATTACTTCATCCTGTATACTTATGTAATGTGTGCCATTTCCTTCTACAGTCAAAAAAAGGAAAAGATTTTTTACAGTCCACCCTAGAGTCTATTGAAAGTGAAGATACTATATCAGGAAATTTTGAAGTATGATACCAGTTTTCCCAAGAATTAACATCTACAGCTTGACTTTAGGAATAACTACTAGAGGCTCTATAGTTCAAAAAAAAAAAAAAAAAACCTGGATTAAGAGTATAGCTCAATAGCAGAACATATACTTAGCATCCTTGAGGCCCTGAATTCAATCTTGAACACCAGAAAAAAAAATAGGAGATACAGGAAAATCCATAAGGTTATATTTTACCAAAATATATTATCCAAAGTGAAGCACGCACATACAAAAAAAATTAAGCTCAATTTCCCAGACCAAAAAAAAAAAACAGAATTTTCTATCAAGAAATTAAGTCTAGCAAATGACTGAGAAAACCAGTGAATAAATGAGAAGATGTAAAAATAAACTTAGAAAATAATCAGAATAACTTAGGAAAAAAAGAAGTCAAACCACAAAGTTGAAAAATAAGGATGTTTAATTAAGTGTTTAATAGTTCAGCCAAGCCAGGCATGGTAGCTCATGATGAATCCTAGCAAACAGGAGGCTGAAGCTAGAGGATTGCTGTGAGTTTGAGGTCAGCCTGGGCTACAACATGAGTTCAAGGCAGCCTGAACTACAAAGTGAGACACTGTCTCAAAAAAAAAAGTTCAACCAAGGAAATAAGACAACTACTATCAACCTCTAGCTTGTGTATATGTGAAAAAAAGTATTGATTTAATCCCAGTAGACAGGGCAACCAAATAATTCAAACCAAAAGAATCTGTGGTACATCTCAAGTGGCTGAGTTCATCCTAGTAACAGCACAACCACGGGTCACTGGTAGTTGCATGCAGACTTGAGATACCTGGAAAGCCAAGCCCACTGAGGCTCAGATCCAGCCTCCACAGCTTGGGTCTCATCACTCTCATGCTCTATACTCCCCAGCTCCTTGAGTGCCACCCAGCAACCACTGCAGGTGACTGAAACTGATGATTAGGTGAATGAACGTGTTGCAACTACATATGCTGACAGTCACATCTGAATGGGTCTATTTGTGACTCCTAGAATTCCAGGGTCTGATTTCTGCTTTAAAAGGCTGAATATTTGTGGTAATGACAAATGTCAACATGTGTACAGATGGCAAAAGTGATGTGTCACCTTCTGACTCATTTAACATTTTTACTAGTGATCCAGGAGAGTGCAAATGGCATGTTAATATTATCTGCAAACCATACATATGGGACAACAAGCACATAGGAAGGTAATGCAGACAGTCCCAGGGGCTTGAACAAAGGAAGAGAACCGAATGTCAATGGGGCAGAAAGAGATGAGCTAATAGATTGAGGAGAGAGTGAGACAAACCACAGATAATGGATGGGCTGACAGGCTTGAAAGGATGATGGAAACTTACAGTGACTCACAGCCCATTGCACTGCTACCACTCAAAGCTGAAGCCTTCACTGTCAGCTGTTTGTCAGTGTGAGGCTCAAAACACTGTTTAGGACAGTGGGGGTACTTGCATGTTAAAAACAACTAAGACAGTGCATCTGAGGGGGTGGGCATGAGACAGATGGCACAAGGGAAGAAGGAAAAGAAATGGACAAAGCTCTCTGCAGAGGCCCAGGGTACAGAGCATATAATTTCTTCGCTTCTGATAACTCTGGATTTTACCATCACAACGTGAGTGTAACCTCAAACTCTCTGTGTCTCGAGTTGGTTAAACAAAAAAAAGCAATGGGAAAACCAGAACATAGCTTTAGCCCAGGCCTCCTCTTCCTACTTCTAAAATTCTTACTTATCAGCTCTAACCTTGAAGGAAATGCTTCTTACTAAAGTAAAATACCTCTGGGTTTATCCGGCAGTCTCTTTACCCTTAATAATCAGGGACTAGAGATGTAGAATTCTGTGTGTGTGTTTGTGTGTGTGTGTGTGTGTGTGTGTGTGTGTGTGTGTGTGTGTGTGTGTGTTACCTGAGATGGAACCCAGGGAGCATCAAGCTATACCAC
>PVJX010040830.1:0-15007 GCA_004027295.1 Dolichotis patagonum | reverse complement strand
AGAACCAGGTCTCCCTAACAAAGGCATGGAGGGAGACCGGGGAGCCCACCCCTGCTCTGCCATTTGTCCTCTTGTTCTAAGTGGAGGAGGTCTGGGGTTCAAGGAAGACTCCAGATGTTGGGTCTCAATCCCCTGGAACCCATATTCCCAGATGTGTCCTTCTGGCTGGTCCCATAACCTGCAGTAGGAACAGTTTTAGTGCCTACATCAAAGGACTCAGAGCCACATCTGGATGGTCAGAGTGACTAGAAAACACAGGTGTGGCCCCCAAGGAGCTGGGAAGGTGCTCCATGCTTTTCTGCTACCCCATTCTCCTGTCCCTAACCTCCTCCTGAGGGCATATCCCTGTAAGCTCTATCGCTTTATTTAGCAGCATTCTAACACTTCTCTGCGCCTATATGCTATACCTAGGACATATTGTAGAGCAAGTAGCAGGTTGTGACTTTGGACAGTTTACAGGGCCATGCCAGAGAGTATGTCCCAGTGACTTCACATGTGCAGAGGGACCAGTCTGGGAAGCCCTGAGTTCCTGGCTCCTGCTGAACCTGCCAGGGACAATGGGCAGTCACACAACCTGTCCTTGCCTCCCTTCTCCATGTGAGAAAGGAGAGACAAGGGTGGGAATTCCATTTCTCAGGATTCTTGCAAATCCTATGACAAATACATTCACTTGGAGGCTACATTTGACAGGAAAGCAAAGCTCCACAGCCAGGCTGCTGGGCTTCAACCCCAACTGAACTTACCAGTGTCTGGCCCCAGGACTGATCACTTTGCTTCTGTGTCTTGCTTGGTTTGCTCATGTGAATGTAGAGATGATGATGGCACCATCTACTTCATAGGGTCATGGTGAGAACAAGCCATGTTATGCACTTAACACATATCCAGTGGTTTCTACAAGTTAAGTGCCCAGCAAATACCAGGCATGAGTTTGTAAATTTCTCTTCCATCCAGTCACATGGCCCATTCCACCTCATCGCACCTGCCATTCTGTCTACAGGATACACCCACAGGTGTTGGTAAGGTTGCTCTCCACTCTTTTCATGCCCTTAACCATACACTATACACACACAAACTGCTCAGAACCCAGGCTGCACCCTCCACTTTTGTTTTTGGTTATTTGTTTTTTCTATACAGCATTTATGAATATATGACATAGTTAATATCTCTAGAATAAAGCAAAAAAATGCTTCTAAAAACATACTTCTTATGTCTAAGAGGTAAACACTTCAATTGGATTATTAAAAAAATAAAGTACAGGTCAAAATTCATAAAACTGAATTGACCCTGAATGCAGAGAAAATTCTTTATTTTAATGCTTTTATTATTTTAAAATATGAATAAAATTTAGTATTTTCTCAAAAACCTAGAAAAAGGGAAATAAAATGCATGCAAACAAAATAGCATAAATTAATGAAGACAGAATTAAATGATGCATAAGAATTTATGAAGAAACCTAACAGTTAACCAACAAAAATAAAACTTTCAAAATTAATGATTAGAAAATGAGAGCAATTTAAAGAAGGATATGAAAAAACAATGTACCCTAGTTGCATACAATACTTGTACATGATTTTAAACTTAAAATTCTTGACAAACATGTTCATTTTTCAGGAACAAATGAATTATGATCAATGATGAGAAATTTTTTTTAATGATGATAATCTTTGAAGAGGAGGGGAGTCCTGAAGGTAGGCAGGACTGGAAAACTAGGCAGACAGTGTCCAATGTCCTTGGACAACACTGTTTCGCTCCAAAGTGATGAGTGAGAAAGGAACAATTAGTGTTCATGACCTTTCCAGGTCCCTTTCCAATTTAGTGTATGAAACTAACAAACATTATCATAGTACTTGACAGAATATAAGCAAGAATCCTGTTTTCCATTGGTATTGTTTTAGATTCAAAATTCTAAATAATGTAAGCACACACGCACACACACACATGCACACGCACACACACAGATATCATGGATACATAAGATTCGTTAAAGGACTACAAGAATCGGCACATAGTGGAACATATGTAAATGTAATTCATTCTATCTGAAAGTTAAAACTCTAAACGATATTTCCTCTCATTGCCAAAACAGCATCTGATAAATTATAATGTTTATTTTTTAAAGTTCAGGATAAACTAAAGGTGAAAAAAATTTTCTTAATATGACAAAATATGATTATCTCAAATCATCATACTTAATTTCAGCCATTACAGATAATTAAATTCTGGAGTGAGGGATGGGGACTTGTTATCACTAAAATTGAACAATACTGAAAATATAGTCTAGTGCAATATACTAAACGCTTGAGAAATATAAATAGAAGGAGAGATAAAAATACTGTTATTTAAAGGGAAGGTGATTATCTACTTATAAGTTTCACGAAAACACAAAAAAGTCTATAAAAATTCATAGATTTTTTACAACAAAAAATGGCAACTAACAGCAAACAAAAAATGAAAAACCAAAACTACACTGCCATTGCATCTCATCCCAATCAGAATGTCTATCACTAAAAATACAAAAGTAAGATATGCTGGCAAGGATGTGGGGGTAAGGAACCCTTATACATTGGAAAAATCTCTGTGGAAATCAACATGGCGAGTCCTCAGGAACTAAAATTAGATCTACATGGCACAGTTCTACCATTCCTGTGTATATACCTGAAGAAATCAAGGTCAGCATACAATAATGATACCTCCACATCCAGGTTTGTTGTGGTTCATTTTACAGGAGCCAAGTAACCAGGCGAGGTGCCCATGAACAAATGAATGGCTGAAGAAGATGGCGTATATGTACACAGTGCAGTGCTAGTGATAAAGAACAAAATCATGTCACCTGCAGTAAAATAGGTGGAACTGCAAAACATCACGTCAAATGAAATAAGCCATAGGCAAAAGGATAAAGATTACATGTTCTATCTTATATGTACAATCTGAAAAACAAGTTGGCATGAAACTAGAAGTGAAGCTTTGCGAGAAAGGGAAGGGAGTGGGGAAGAGGAAGGGCAGGTAAGGACAGGAAACGGCAGGGAGAACAGAATCAAGATATGTTCATGTATGAAAATGTTATAATAAACCCACTATTCTGTACTAATGCTAATAAAAATGATAAAATGCCACTTTCCACCAAATGCATTAACAATGGCAATAATTTATCATGCATACTTAAATACGTACAGTTGTTCTTACCCGTGGGAAAATGCAGCATATTTACATATTTGAATGCTGCCATAGATGATTCATTAAGTTCACTTTGCTGTGTTGGTCAGCTGTTAAAAAGGAATGTATATGTGTATAACTATATTATATATAATATATATAAACAGAGGACTGTGCAACGTTAAATATAAAATAATGTTTAAAACTAGATCGCTATATCTTTTGTAATGCTTAGCAGAACTTGAGCCAAATTTGATGATGATGATGATGATGATGATAATGCTGATGATGGCGATGGTGATGGGGGGGCCCTTCTCTTTGCTTATCTATTAATACAAAGCATATGTCTCTTCTATAATTAAAAATAGTTTTAGATGAAGACCAATATACCCAGGTTGTAAAAGTTTACATAGGGTACACTAATGTAGGAAGAAAGACGATGATGCAGCAACTAAAATTTTATCCAGTTTTCAAGTTATTTATAGCAGCACTTTTGTATATAATGTGGATTTTATGTGGCCTTGTTTCATTTGCATTTCATAATAAAAGAGACACAAATAAGCAGAGAATAGAAACGTCTCTCTTAGTGAGCGTGCAGGACCTGGTGCACCACGGTATACCCGCTGTTGAGCCCCACGGGGGTCTGCTGGCACAGGTCATGGGCTGCAGACCACTGCCCAGGGCCAGCTCAGGCACCGCTCTCAGACTGTCATCTTTTTTTGTTTTGTCTTGTCTTGTTCTTAAGATGAAAAACACTTTTTGGACTCCCAAAAGTGCTTTACTTTTTCTTCCTCTCCTGTCTTCCAGGTACTTGACTTCTCTGGTCCCAGATGGAGGGAGCTCTACAGACTCCCTGACTAGAGATCTCCTCTCTCTGTCTGGTCCAGCCCTGGTGCAGTGGTGGAAGACGTAGTTCTTCATTCTCTAAGTTGGTCCTCAGCACCTCATTATCGGTGTGGAAGCCAATGGTGCATCTGATGTTCTTATGCAAGAGTTGGGAAAAAACACATCATAAAGCCAGGTTAGGTTCATTTCTTTTTTTTTCCTGCTTATATTAATTTATACTAACCTCACTTGTTCCTCAACATTGAGACTATGAAGGTGTTTGAAAAAGGAAAAATTCCTATGGCCCTTAAAGACTGAGCCCACATCCCAATTCTGGCAGAACCAGTAGGTCACATCAGCAGCATCTCAGGTGAGCTATCTTTGGAGATATGTACAGTGGCCCACCTAGACCCTAGAAAATTCTGGAAAATGTGATGATTTGTAGAGGACAATCAAATCCATTTTTAACTTGCTTAGGGTAAATGGTATAAACATTGTAAGTGCATGTGATTCTTACATGTGCCCTTGCCTCTTCATTTTCTTGCCTGTTCACATTTCCTGTGAAAGGTAGGAGAAAATTCAAGCCTAGTCTTCTTGGACTTCTCCTTCCACAGGAGGCCAGTGGGGGTTTCTTTTCCACAGCAGCTGCCTCATCCCATAGCAGTAGATACTATCAACCCTCTGGAGCACTGGCCAACTGTTCATATGCAGGTTACATTTCATCCACATGAAAGTTTTAATCACCCAGCAAAATATACAGTACCTGCTACTTCCTTGGCACGCAACAGACAATGGAGATGACAGGGAAACAGTGATGGAATTATTGGGGCCATCGAGATGAATGGAATTGAGGACCTACGACCAGAGAAGACACAGGAAGCAGAGGCATGTGATGGGTATTTGGAATATCTGTGTTTGCATGAGAATGATCTGTTTGCATGAGAATGAATAAATATGTATCTCAAAAAACACATATCTGGTTCTCTGACCCAGAGACAGAGAATATTTCCAGCTTAATGGGAAGTTATCCAGGACTCCAGGAAGTGTGTAGGCTATAATAGAATGCACCTCATGGAGATGAAGGCAGCCCTGAGGAGAGGTGAGTTCATAGAGTGGCCAGCATGAACTCTGTTGCTATTGCTGCTGTCATTAACTTTGTTGTCATTATTATTATAATGACATTATAATAATATTGTCATTATTGCCTTGTTGTTATTATTATAATAATAATATAACTTTGTTGCATTATAGCCTTGTTGTCATTATTATTATAATGACAACCTCTATCAAGGGAAGGTAATCAACCTATTTATATTTCTAAGCCTAGGACCAAGTGGAGAAGGTCTTTGACAATTTCTGAAGTCAATTAACAAAGGAATGCTTGGATGCCCAACCAGGGAGCCAGCGTTTCAAGGACTGTTATATGGAATTACCTATCAGGCTAGGACTGGATTATTAATAAACATCCCATGAAAATAAGATATTCTAGGGTCAAGTGCATTTCAAAATGTATATTTCACTGGGAAAGATACCCAAAACTTGAGATTTTTAATGACTGGGAGATGCCACTGTAGAGAAATATGCTTAATCTTCTTAAATATTGAAAATATGCCAGTTTGGAAATGTACATCCAAACTGCAAAGTAGTAACTGATAAACTGAAGAATCAGAAAAATGTAGATGCCAGGAAACAACACCTAGAGAAGTCCCAGCATTACTTGATGGTGGAGCTTTTCCAGGCAGGTGGGATGTTTGGGGATGGGTGGCAAAGGCCAGAAATTCCTATAAGTTTTCATGATCCATGAATCCATATAGGGTCAAAGCATAAGACTAGAGTTTTTGTTTTGTTTTGTTTTGTTTTGTTTTGTTTTGTTGCCTTTTTGTTTTTTGAGACAAGGTCTCACTACACAGTTCAGGCTGGCCTTGAGCTCACTTTGTAGCCTGCGCTGGTCTCGAACTTGCAAGGAGCCTCCTGTTTCAGCCTCCTAAGTGCTAGGGAGTGCTAGGGAGACTAGAGTTTCTTAAAGTCAGAGGAGCAAATTCCCTTAAATGCACTCATCTTCATCCTTCTCACAAATAAGAGCAGAGATACTACAACACAGAGCTGTGGAGGCCAGAACCACAGCCTGCCAACTTTGCATGTGAAAAGTGAATTCAGTTTCTAAGTACAGTTTTAGGACATCTTTTTTGTACAATAGAAGATGTTTGTGTTGAAACAGGAAGGCCCTGCACTGGGAAAACACACAAAGCCACCACTCTTAAAAGTGCATCTGTCTGCCACTTGGTTAAGAAGCTGTGCCCTATGGAGTAGCCACAGAAAGCAAAGCATCTTCATGTTGTTCCAGTGCTGAGCCTTTCCTCTATTCCACATTTCTGTAGCACCTAAAGCTGTCCGTATAAAGTAGAAACAAAGTCCATACCAGGACCACTGAAAAATGGCAGATTCTGTACAATTACTTCCTTTCCACAGTCATGGCTAGAAATACTCTCAGGAGTAGCCAGAGTCCTTAGAAATTTGTCTAGAAGTTTGGGAGAATTACTCAAAATTGCACAAATGACTTCAAATGAATGTCACATCAAGGCAAAAACCTACATCCCTGGCCTTTTCATAGAATTCTCTGAAGCTTCATGAGTCTCATGTAATTGTACAAGTCAAGGGCCCCTTCTGGGCCTTCCTGTTCAGTTCCCCCTGACATCTGCTCTCTGGAAATCCCCTCCACAAAGACCTGCTCACTGGTACAGACATGCCAGTTACGGTCCCTTTGTCTTTCTGCACATCAGAAGAAAAGGTTACACCTCTGTGCTGCTGCTCACTGCTTCAGAGCCATCTAAACTTCCTGCTGTCCCAGTCCATGTGGCCTTTCAGCCTTAGCCTCCTCCCAGGATTCACCCAGGATGATCTTTCAAATGTGCATGAATTTGACATCCACTCCTCTACCACTGTCAATAACCACTATGTCTAAATCAACATTTTCTTTTTAAAATCCTCAATATTAAGGAAGAAAAGAAAAATAATCCCAAATTGCAATCACAGATACATTTTTGTAGAACAGAAAGGTGTTTTCAGTGTGTGCACCGATGTGCACGTGTAGACACCACACATGTACGCTGATCTACCCACGTCAGTCCACAACGTGGATGTACAGGAGCCCACTGTCGCCAGTGATTCCTTGCCCAAATCCGATTACAGATGAAGGGAGAAGCCATTTCCATCACCACTGTGATTCTCCTCCAGGCCAGGAGGCTCTTTTTGATCTGGGGAAAACACTTTCCTTCGTGGTTTGTCAAGTCTTCCTCGTCTTCAGTGGCTTTGGTCTGCTGGCTGTTTGGTCTTTCCTTAGGTGTCCACCCTTTCTGGATAATTCTTTCTTTCAAACATACCATTGTGAAGATACTGCTTACAGTGTTATGGGCCATTTCCAATGTTGTTATTATTTCACTAACAGAGAGCTCCCCTTTCTTTCCTCTTATTCTTTCTCAGTGCAGATCTTCATGAGCTCCTGTGTTATGCCCTGGTTCCATTTGAAAACATGTTGGCACAGTTTACAAAGATTTCTCCTCTGGAGTTCTGCATTTCATCTGCGTTAACGCTTTCTCCCATCTCCCTGGTACCTCAGTAAGCAACTTCTGAGGTGCAATCATTCTCCCTAAGCTGTCTATAGCATCTCTGGCCTAAGTCCTACCATCCCCTCCATCTTCCCTAAGTTGTTCAGACCCTCAGCCACTAAATTCTCTGATGTGATGAGCTATAAACCTCAGGCTCCACTTCAAGGAATGAGGACATCAAGTAGAGTCGTGGAAGCCTGGGAAACAGGAAGCAACAGGGCAATTGCCTTCGTCTCGTCTCCAGCTTTGTGAAAACACATTGTAGGAAAGCTGAACTGTTGTGGTCTTGGTCCTGGCAAGATGGGTCGGCAGGGACTGGACGATGTGCCCTGCATATCTCTGTGTATCCTCAGGACACATTGATCTGATAGGATAGGATAGGATAGGATAGGATAGGATAGGATAGGATAGGATCAGATAGGATAGGAAGGCAGGCAGCATACCCTTTGGTTTCCTAAGAATCTGCACATCTGTGTCCCCTGCTATGACTCCTTGTGTCCTATACCCTTCCATGTTTGAGTACTCCTGGGCAAGGGCCCTCTTAACAGCGGGTGTTGTTCTACACTGTTCCTCTACTCATTTCTCTAAGAAACAGAATGACTTTAACCTGCCAGTTGATGATAAATCTGGGGATTCTCTGACCCTGATTTCGTACTAAAACTCTTCTCAGATATACTGCATTCTCCATATTCTCAGGTAGACATTTGGACCAGAAGGGTCAGTTTGGTCAGCTTCTCTGTTGAATTCTCCTGACAACCACTTCTTTATGTCACAGCTGCCAGGGTCCATAGTCAAGGCTGCTCCCAGTGTCCCAGATGAGCATACAGAGTGAGTGAACAAGCCCTGGAGCACAGAGGAGACTGTGTTAGGTTCCACACAACTCTATGGCCAGTTGTCTAGGTCACAACCCTTCTGCTTCAAGACTAAAAAATGCTGGAATCTGGTCAAGGTATGAGTTGTTTCCCAATATCTCGGTTGCTATAAACAAGTGGTGGTGATGTTAGAGAAGAGAGTTTGAAGAGCTTTGCTTCTCCTCCAAGCAATGCTGAAAGTAAATGTGTCCAGACCCTAGGAGCACATTCACAGAAGCAGAAAATTAAAATTAATAACATTTCTTTCATTTCTGGAAAATAAAAAATTTACAAAAGGGTTCCATGTTGCCAAAAACTCAAGTACTGTTACAACACATTGGCTAGTATTAAGATAAAGTGACTATTTTTAAAATACTAAGTTGTGGTCATAATGAGATAGAAATGCCAACAAATATATTCACTCATTTATGCAGCAATTTATTCAGCAAAAATCTGGATGCCCATTGGTTGCCAGAAATTAAAATGTTCTGGCTCCTTGAGCTTTCTCTAAGCATATATTTTGCTCCAAATCAAACCAAATCAAGTTTTACTTCCTGACAGAGGGCATATTTTTTATTTACTTTAAGGATGGTATTTCAGAAGTCATATATAACTTACCACCTTAAGAACAAGCCAGCATTGATTAATTTTTTAAGCTTTAACTTATCCTGAATAAACTTCTAAAATAGTGCATACATTATAAGATGTTCAAATAAAATAAGCTATATTTGCAAAGAGATAGAAATAGACTTACAGATAGCACTGCAAGTCTCTAGGAATGAACATAATGCTTTTCTAAAGCAAGTTAAATAAATGAATATTGGGTTTTTTTCCACAATTAAGCTGACAAAATGTTCTTGCTTTCTGTAATTGCTTTGTGATGGGTTCTTAAAAACATATACCCATCCTAAGCAGCATTCAATACAAATCCACACTTGAAGTAAAGCTCTTGGCTGGATCGGGGAGGAGGCCATGAACTGGCCAGTTTGAGGTGCTTATAAGCCAGTTATGCAAAGTGCTCAGAACTGAAGAAAGTCGAGGGCCCCAGATGGATGATCAGCAATGTTCTAACCTCATCTGCTTGGCTTTTTGCTATTCACTGAAACAAATGAAACAAGGCTAAACAATTCTGCTTCATACCTGTAGCATTTATCATACAAAACACACAAACTAGCACTGGGTATTGTTGAATTGGATAATTTGACTCCAAAGAATACCTCTAAATTTCCTATGCAGGGTTAAAGATACATAGTCAAAGCAGACAGTTGAAACTATTTAAATTTTTGAACATTAATGGTACTTGAGTTTTGTATCAATGTGAAGAAATATGTGCTGGTTAATGTGGCCACTGGACACTACTAAAACATAGCTTTAAAACCATCAGTCAGAAAATGATCATGTGGAATTTTCCAGAGGATTCTAGAAAATGAGAGTGTAATCCAACTGGAAGAATAGAGATCTCTTGCTCAGGTCCCTGAGTATCCTGGATGAACCTGCACCCAGGAAGGTCAGGTGTTGTTTGATTGACAACATTTATTACACTGTGGTTGGGCATTAGCTTTGTTTTTTGGATAAACAACATCCCCTTTCTGTCACTTGATATCACAGGTAAGTGAGATAGACCAAGGCAGTGAGGTCTTAGCAACAAGTCTAGACTTCTCCCCACCTCCAAGCCCCACCAACATGCCCCATGCTGCAAGGGCTACCCCAGATGTGAGGCCACCACAGGCCAGCTTAACTGTGAGAATGTAGTGGTTCCCATGAATTTCATATAGCACGAAAGGAGCTGAGGACTCACGAGGAAAGCTTCTTGCTGAAGTTTGATGTTCAGTGTCTGCCTTGTAAGGAATTCCCAGCTGGGGATAAAAGTAGAAAACTTAAAAACTTGCAGACATCATATTCAAAATGCAGTGAATCAGGCACTTGGAACTAATAAGCCCGCAATAAACGTGGCCCTAGAGCTGACAGAAATGACACCAAATGTGCCACAAAGCATAAAAAGTCTTCTTGTGAGGCAAGAGCTGACAGTTCTCATAAAATGCAATACTTTTTAAAAAGTGCCAATGTCAATCATAAGCAAGAGCCTGACAGATCCTCATGATAATATCTTCTCTTTTCTATAGAAAAGAAATCAAGAAAACAGAATTCACCAGGAACTTCAATTGCCCTAAAGAAACATAATAATAAAAATCTGTGAGTCCCTGCCCAGACCTGCACATTCATGAGCTCCAGGCTCAGACACTCCTCCTCCTCCGCTGGAGGCTTTTTGAGGACCTGTAGGTATCTCAAATCCAGCTCCTATGAAAGGAAACCTGTGCTGTTCTCAGTGCAGAGGAGAGCCATGTCCACATCCAGGAAGGGTGATTCTGTGACTTTCCTAGATAAATGCCTTATACCTAAAAGCCAGATACACATCTGATTCTTCAAACTGATGAATTACAAAGTAAGCTGGGAGTTTTATTCATAATTTCTTAAGTGAAATCTAAGGTGTTGATTGGAGAGAGAAGAAAACTGAAACTTTTAATGAAGATATCTGAAGAATGAAGATAATATTAAGGACTCTTAAGCCACCAATGCATTCAGCTTCCCTCACTAAATGGAGCAACTTCTTATCCCTCACTAGGGACTGTTATATTGTAAAAGGGTGCTAATTCATTTGCCCCATCACTAACACCCTCCTGTTTTTGGACTTGTAATCAGAAGCAGATTCTCTTCACAAGCTAGGAAACCATTACAGCATCACACCTAGAAGTAAACATGTCCATGAAAATCCCAAGACTTAATAATTTATATTATAAATAAAATGTAAAGAACACATGTAGCTATGGGTGTAAGGGTGCTGGCCCTAGGAAAGAGAGATACATTCAGATAAATTTTAATTTTTGAAATCTGAGAATTTAGAAGAAATTTGGGATTCAATGTGCTAACTTTGTCATGTGGCAATAGGTAAGTTGGTTGACTTTCAGCTGGACTCTATGATTCCTTATCCTGAATAAAACTGAGATCAATGCCAGCAATCTCACAGCATGGTAAGCCATAACTGTCAGGATGGGTTGAGGCTCTTAGCTACAAACAGCAGAGAGGGTGAAATCCCTCACAATGTTTCTGAAAAGGGATTTCCACAGGTTTGAAGCTGTGGAGTCAGGATCTCTGCACACTGGAGCAGACAGATACAGTCTCATGGGACTTCTGCTGCTACTGCTGCCACTGTTGCTGCCATTGCCCATGATGTAGGGATAAAATAACAGAGGCTCTTTGGTAACTGTAAAACTACTGTAGCTAGGACCTGAGGGCCAATTCCTAGGAGCCTTCTAGCTGCTAGGGATCTCTCTGGCTGAACCTCAAATCTCACTGGACCTGATTTCCAACATCTAGCGGACAGGAAAAGTCTCTTCAGAAGGGTTGCTACTTGCTAAAAGAGCCAGTCTGCATACTTTCTAAAGAAAATTTTGTAAGTCGTTCTGTGTAAGACTGGTAGCATCTGTTTAATAGAGCAAGGGATGTGTCACGTTCACTCATTTATTCATCAGGAACCATGATGAATTAGAAGCCGGAACACAAGGTAAGAGAGGATGCATTTGGTGGCTGGAGAGGCAAAATGAGGCCAAAAGAGATTGTCTTACCTAGAAAGAAGGAATATTTCAGGTGAGCTCAGGGAAAGAGAGTAGAGACTCCTGTTCCTCATAGCTACTTAGTGAACTGGACATTTTTTCTAGAGTAAAAGCATCAAAGTTCAGTATGCTGAAATAGAGAATTTAACTACAGATGTCCTTCAAAGCTGTCTCCCCAAGTCTGCATCTCATGAAGCTTGCCTTATCTATTTTTAAATCAAGAAATAAATAACAAAATCTCCCACTTCAGTTATTCAGATACAGGAATGATTGGTCTCACATAGCAATCAGGTACTGATGTAGTAATCATTTGAGTAAAATATACTCTCCTTCAGAAAACTGTGAGTTTTCCTGATTTATTTGGACCTCTTGCCTCAGCTCAAAGGACAATTCCAGATCAGAACAAATCCCAGAGATCAGTGGTGACACTTGTGAGCCTACCCTCACCATTAGAGTAAAGAACGTCACATTGCCAGTCATCTTTCCTTTCCAAAGACCACCCACATCTTCAAATGGAGAATGTAGATTAATATCTGTTTTATATCTGAGAGAATTCTAACAGAAAAAAGGTGTGGAATGTATCCAAAGTCAGACAACTAGTTAGGTGTATAACCAGAATCAGATACGTATTTCCCATTTTCAGTTTTATGCATTCACAAAAACTGTACTGTTTCATGTCTAGGAAGCTAGAGCTCACAAATGATATTCCTGTAGAGTGACTTAGGAGCCAACATTCAACAAAAAGAGATGATAAGGCTAGGAAGCTGTCAAAAAATAGCTATATAACGTTTGTGGTGACATGCTGTACTGTTAAATTTACTCTTAGTATTTTGTGCCTCCAAATATAGAAGATACATTGAATTTTCTCATAGATTTTATCATATCAAGATCAAAGAGATCACTAAATATGTGCCATTATTGGAACGGCCTAGACTGAAGAATGTAGCTCCCCAGTACAATGTTCTAGTCCCAGGGTACAGGTAAATCTTGCAGAAGGTGCGTTTCCATGCCACTTCACCCACTGTGTACCTATGAGGTTGCATTTTCTTTCCCCTTCTTCCTAATTCACACATCATTCTCATAGAGGCCCTGGGAAGGCCTGTGGCAAAGAAACACATAAAAGTCATCCCTGCTCTGTCTCAGTATTGGAGACTGTGAAACCATGCTTCAGGCCATGACCCCAACACACTGAAGATCAGGACAGGCTGTGAGGTGTTCCACACTGAGGGTGGGGTCTGTGTCTCCTGAGATTTCAACCAAGAAAGGAGCATCACCAAGGGGATGGGTTCCTTAAGGGAAACCAGACAGCAGTATTCCTAAGCCTCAGGATGCAGACAGTGAGACTCCTGGATGTTTTTTTAAAAGCAAAACAGAAAAAAAGGTAGAAATAATACAGAATTTCAAAAAATAATATTAAGAAATCAACACTAGTTAATATATTACACATTGCTATCTTAGAAGTAGTTGCTCAAGTTAGAAAATCAAAGCATAAAAAATGAATAGACAATCAAGCAATGACAGCACAAACCATTCTTTTTGATGAACTAGCAGAATTAGTAGTATGGTTATCTATCTTGCACACTTAAACATACATAAAGTTATATGTGTATTCCTAACAAGTTGTTCTTTCCTTTTGAGCACTTTCTTTCCCATTCATTATGATAATATCTGTTGTACATTTTGGATCTTATTACTCTTTCAGTTTTTATTATTTTTTACACTAGAGAGACAATATGGTATTTATAAATGTGAATCTGATTTATTTCACTTATGAGGATAGTCTCAAGTTGCCTCCATTTACCTATAAAAGCCTCAAGATCATTCTTTTTTATAGCTGAGTAATGTTCTATTGTACAAAAATACCATATTTTTTTCATTCATTCTGAGGTTGATGGGCATTTTGGTTGTTTGCAAGATTTAGCTATTACAAATTGTGATACTATAAACATGGGTCCATATATATCACTGTGACATGACCTTTTCAATTTTTCTGGGAAAATACCCAGGAGAGGAATAGTTGGATTGAATAGGACTTCCAATCCTAGTTTTTTGAGGCATCTTCATACAGATTTCCACAGTGATCACACAAGTTTACACCCCTACCAACAGTGGAGAAGTGTTACTTTTTCCCCACAGCCTCACCAACATTTGTTATCAGTTGATTTCTTAATGGTAGTGATTTCTTTTTGGAGTGAGATGGGATCTCAATGCTGTTTTAATTTGCATTTCTCAAATGACCAATAATGGTGAACATTTCTTCATGTATTTATTTGCCATTTGTATATCTATAGCTGAGAACTGTGTGTTCATCTCAGCTGCCCATTTTTGGAGTGGGTCTTTGAATTTGGGGGGCTTGATGCTTTTCAATTCTTTACATGTTCTTGATATAAGTCCTTTGTCTGAGGGGTTGCTGGCTAAAATTCTTTCCCATTCTGTGGGTTTTCTCTTCACTTTGTTGGTGATTTCTTTTGAAGCACAAAAACTTTTTAATAAAATGAGATCCTAGTTGTTTATTTTTTGAAGTACTTCCCATGCAGTTCACATTTTGTTCATTTTGTCTATTCCTATGTCCTCAAGATTTCTATCTACCTTCTCTTCCAGCATGTTTAGTGTTTATGTTTTAATATTTAGATCTTTTATTCATTTTGACTTTAGTATAGTGAGCAGTGATAAACATGGGTCTAGTTTCAGTGTTCGACATGTGAAAAGCCAATTTTTCCAGTACCATTTATTAAAGAGGCTATCCTTCTTTCAGTGAACATATTTAGCCCCTTTTAAGTGGCTGAGTGTCTTTGTAGTTTGGTTTTCATCTTCTAATCTGTTCGACTGATCCTCAGCTCTGTTTCTTTGCCAGTAACATGCTGATTATATCACAGTAGCTTTGTAGTATAATTTCAAGTCAGGGATTGAGAAGCTTCCTACCTTGCTTTTGTTGCCCAGAATTGCCTTCACTGTTCTAGGT
>PVJX010040829.1:0-14976 GCA_004027295.1 Dolichotis patagonum | reverse complement strand
ATATACATGTAGAGACTCACGCATGTGTAGAGCTTATAAACAGTTTACGAGAACCAACTATATAACACATGTTGAAATAAACAACTACTTTGAAGAAAGAGACACTACAATACCCAGTGCTGATTCCATAATGTCATGATGTGAAGTCCAGCAAAACTATCACTTTTTGTTCAAAGTGATCTTAGCTTGCTTTGCCTTGTTTAAGTTCAACACACATGAAGGTATGGACAGCTGTTTTGAGAATGTGAGACACTATGACAGCCATTCATGGCTTCCCTAATGTCTGGTCTTGAAGACCTGTAATGCCCTCCTCGTCCTGCTCAGATCAATTCCATACTAGGTTGTTTCATGTGAAATCCCTATATGTGACAATCTGGACAACTATTTGGAAGAAAACAAGAGTCAGTATGATAGAGAGTGAATATCTCCAATTGTCTAGCTTTGAAATTTATGTCTTACATTGCTTTCTTGTGATCCACTTTGCTCAGTTTTGTTGTGTTTAATTTTACCCTATTGATATAATTGCATGTACATTTGAGTGGGTAAGATGGATGACCATAGTTGTTTTTGTCAGATTGTGGAGCAGAACTGTTAACAGTCTCACTGTTTGAATGTCTACTTTACATGTTTTAACTTTGTAATTAGAACAACTATTTCCAAGAAGTCAGTATGTAGTCAAGTAATAATTTCTTAGGTTTTATTGTTGTTGTACTTTTCCTTTTTTCCTTTGAATACTGTATTGTTGCTACCCTTTATTGTTTTGTTTTTTTCCTCTTTAAATAAAATTATAAAAAAAAAAAAAAAAGAACATCGCTCTTGAGGCAGCATCCCAGGTCTGAATGACAGCGTTAGGGTTTATTAGCTGTGAGTCTTAGGCATATTACTTGATGTTTCTGGGCCTCAGTTTCTCTGTTTTTACAAACAAGATACTAGAATTTCTTTGAAGCATAAATGAGATAATAGATGCTAATTACCTCGCATGATGCTTGCCCTAAAGACTTAACTGATGGGGAGAGACGACTACAAGGGGCCCTGCCTCTCATTTTGCCTCCAGTGCTAAGGGGTTAGCAATGATGCTGCCGTAGAATCATGGAGATACCCTGGACTCCCATTTTCCTCCCTCTCCTCATGTCAAAACCCAGTTATCTGAGCTTCACTGGGGACCACTAACTTGCCGTGCTGGTCTTTACTTCAGCCATGTCGTGAAGTCAGAGCTCCAGGGCTCCTTCTCCTTGACCAATGCCGGGGAGTAAAGCTGTTATTTATGTCAACAGTCTCTTCATTTTGGAAAGCATGGAACATTCATTCTCTTATCTTATCCTGACACGACTTTAATAAGTATTCTCCTTATTAATAGTTGAGGTAAAGAAGTGTGGACACAGTGTCCAGGGAAGGCAAGGACTTTTCCAAGGGTACAGGCCCTGGGGTTTGCTCCCTCCTGTCCCCTCCCCCCAGATTCCTCTACTTTTATTCCACAGGCTGTGCTGGGTTGTTACCCCATAGTGCTGGGTCTGCCTGCCTATGGTGAGTGCTCCTCCCAGATGCTCGATGAAGCATGCTGATCCCAGCATGGAAGCTACCAGGTGATAAATCCACTTGACTCCTGTGAACCTCAGTGTCCATGAGCAGAAAGAAGATCTATGAGAGTGATGTGGGAGGCACTGTTCTGGCTGGAATAGCTGGGGAAGAGTCAGAAACTCTGCTGAGCCCAGACAGGGAACCAAAGAGCCAGGAGGGGAGTTTGTCACAACCATTTATGATTTGAAGTGATAAAAACTTAATTCAAAGCAGTTTAGGGAAGAAATGAGAGATAGAGATAGAGATACAAAGAGAGAGAAGAGAGCAAGAGGAGAGGAGAGGTGAGGAGAGTATACAAAGAGAAGAGATGGAGTGGGGGGAGGGAGGAGAGTTGAGAGAAGAGAAAGGAGAGTGGTTGACATAACTGAGGAGACTAGCAAAGCAGCCATCTTGTGCAGGGCTCCTATGATACCACTGGCCTCCATATTCCCTGCTGTCTAGTACTCTGCTTTTTCTTGCTCAACCTTCCTCAGAAGGACCCTTTGATGGGGCAGGGAAGATGATCCAAGCAGCCCCAGACCCATGTCCTCCAAGGTGGCACCACCAAGGTGATGGTGGCCCCAGAGAAGAAGTCAAGCAAGGCCCGCAGTCAGCTCAGCATGGATTTAGAGGCCTTCCCAGAGCCCTTCGCCATGGCCAAGGTGGGTTGTCCTCTAACGGACAGCCTGGAGGGCTAGGTCAGTGTGAGCTCACCTGGTCACATGATGTCCTAGCTACTTTCTTGTCCATGGAAAGACATCCATAATTTAAAGAAGGAGACATCTGTTTTGGTCACAGATGTAAAGATATCAGTCCATAGTTGGAAACTCCATGGCAGGGTGGTATGGCAGAGAGGCCTGGCAGAAAAGAAAGAGTACATGGCACAGCAGGCAAGAAACAGAGAGGGATCAAGGAAATAGAAAGGGTGTTGTGAATTAAACACTGTGGTGAACTTAACACTAGCTGAACTGAGTCAGCGTGGTGCTGAGTGTGGACGGCCCATTTGAGGAAAGTTGCCAGCATAAAAGTGAGACCTGGAGAGGAAGAATAGCATGGTGAATTCTCCTAAGTATCACTGTATGGAGCTGCTGGTTCTCCTGGGGGAGCTTGTCAAGGTGGCTCCCCTGATAGGAATTTGGCTGTTACCATCAGAGAAGCTCGGGGCCTAGTTACTGATAACGGCTGCAGTTCACTTTGGGAGAGCTTTGGTCTGTTATATCCTAAATTAGTCAAAGCGTCGCCATGTCTGTTCTGTAGTGCGTCTTACTAACTAAATTGCTATTTTAAACATCTGTGTTCCCGGAGATATGTAGTAAATTCCTGTTCCCACGTCATTTGTGTAAAAAATGACCACCCCAGTGATATGAGATAAGCTGACCTCAAAACTATGCAACCCTATTTCAAAATATACTATTTTGAAATTAGCCAAAGCTAATGGAAATGACCAAAACCACTAGGTATTCTTTAACATAGGGGAGGGAACATTCCTTGTGGTTTGGGGTTTGTGGTTTTGAGCTTTAAATATGCCGCTTGCAGACTGTTCGATACTCAGTCTCGAATTGATCCTTATGAGACTGGGTCACCAGGCCTGGAATAAAATCTTTGCTCCGAATTCTCTTGCTTCCTCAATTTCATTCCAGGGTCCGAGCTATCTCATGGTCCTTACTTTAAGTATCACTTCCTGGGTCAGGAGGGGAAGATGTGTGCTGTTCAATCTCCAGGAGCAGCTTGTCACGCTGGCTTCCTAGTATAAACTCAGCTGTTCTCATCATCGGAGGAGCTTGGGACCTTGTTGTCACTGAGGGTGGCTGTGATGCTTTTCAGGGGAGCCCTAGTCCTTATTTTGAGTGTCACTTCTTGGCTCCAGTGTAGAACCCTCAGCCTACTGATCCTTCACCCCACTGGCACAGACTTTCTAGCTTCCATCACTGACCTTTGGGCCTTTCCAGCACAGATCCATGACACAGACTTGCATGTCATTGCCATGGGCTCTGAGTTTTCAGCTGAACTCATGCAGGTTATTACCATGTGTCATGGTTTATGTCGGTGGCCCCCAGGCCTCATGTATTTGCACTGTGCATTTGTGACTGGTTCATTGTCTAGTGCTTGGATTGGTGGTGTCAGTGCTACACCCTCCTAGGGGGTGGAGCCAGGATGTGATTTAATGGCAGGAAGAAGGTGTGTCTCTCTCTCTTGCAGGTCCGCTTGCTGTTTGCAGCCGCCGTCATGAACTGCGGCCCCACCATGCCACCCTGCCTTGGAGCCAACTGAGTATGGACTTAAACCTCCAAAAACTGTAAGAAATAAACCTTTCCTTTCCCAACTTTGGGCATCAGGTATTTTGTCTGAGCGACTAGTAACTAAGACACCATGGGATCCAAGCCCTGGGCTGGATTTTCTAGGTCTTTAGTGTTGTGGACAGATTTCCTGCACTTTCTTTGTATTAACTCCTTGGGTGAGCATCATAAATAATACTATAAAGTATGTGCCCTGTATGTAATTGTTCTCCTTGCAACCACTGACTACAACTACAACCACTGTATACTTCCAGGCCACATGCCCAGTGATCCACCTCTTCCCATCAGGGTTCACCTCCATACAACCCATCAGTGGACTGTCCAGTATCACACACCCATGACCCAGTATCACACACCCATGATCCAGTTGCCCCCAAAGCCCCACCTAATGAGGCTTTGGGGGACATGCCATAACACATGAGTGAGTTCCCCATAAGATGTAAGATTCTGGGAACAAAAGATCATCAGAAGGGGTCCTGCAAAATGCCAGCTGCAAAGGCTTGCCATAGAAGCATTCTCTGGAGGCTAAAGAACGTAAGTAGCAACTGGGGTATGGGGAAGCCTAATTCTTGATGATAGATGAACCATACAGAATCAAGAGATAACCGTAAAAAATACATTAGGGTCAAATTACAGAAGCCTTTAAAAACCATGCTGGGAGTGCAGACAGCAAAGATTTCCGCAGAACTGACTCTCTGGATAGGGAGTCACCAGCTCAGACCTCTGCCACAGCTTTGTTGGACTCTTTGAATTCTTTGAATACTCTGTGCTTGTCTTGATTTCAGGGGAGCCTGTAGTTTTGCTTCTTCTATTGGTATAGGTTTCTCTTTATTTCCTTGGACAATACCTGCTCGGTCCTAATGTTTCCTGTAGAGATCACTGACTCCAGGAAGCCTTCCTTGGCCAGCATTCCAGACGCACAGGTGAGTGCAGATCATCCTGCGCAGCCTGTTTACTTACCCATGTGCTATGGTTTATTTCCGGATGCCCCCCCAAAGCCTCATGCAGTCATGGGGTGGGGGGTGGGCTTTTTGGAGCAGCTGAATCTTTTCGTGACTGTTTCATTGTCTAGTTCTGGGTTTGGGGGTGTGAGTGCTACATGTGCCCTAAGGTGGGTAGCCTGTTTACAATATAGGATAGGAAAAGAGGCTTGTTCCTTCTCCTTGCTTATTGCTTCTGCTGTTTCTGCTGCCATGAACAGTTGCCCCCTGCCGTGTGCTGCTCTGCCCTGCAGCCAGCTGATTATGGACTGAAACTTCTGCATACTGTGAGCTAAATAAATCTTTCCTGTTTTAACTTTGGGCATCAGGTATTTGGTCTTAGCAACAAGAGAAAAATAATCAACATATCATATAACCAGTGCCCATCTACTCAGTGTCCACAATGTGCCAGCTGGACAGTATCCTTACCCTCATTTTCCATGTGAAAGGAATTTGAACTTAACTAAGTTTTGAACTTTTGCTTGGCTGCTACCATTTAAGTATATGACTTCCAAGATTGTATTTCCAGGAAGAACATCATACCATATCTAATTAGCTGTTAGATAAATAAAAGAAAGCAAATGAAAGCTGAGTAGAGCGAGAAGGGCTATGAGACCACATCACTGGAGTTACTTGCTGAGATCCCGAGGGTATCAGTGTGACCCAGAACACCACTATCCAGGTTAGAGTATAGGATTATGGGGTCTGCAAGTTTCATGCCAACTACCTAACTTTCCTTTTAGGTAAAAGAGAGATGGAGGTTTTGAGCATAAAGAGACCTATTTGCCCTCATCTATGGGGTAGTGACGCTGGGAGTGTCCTGGAAGGTCAGTGTGGGAAGCGTGCCAGTGCTTGGCTGTAATATCTAGCAACTCAGTCTGCTGATGCTTTTAGTACTGGAAGGACAGACATTCCCCCTGTCATCATAAGACCACTACATTTACCTCCCAGTCTGTCAGCTGAGAAGTTTGGATGCTTTGACCTGGGTTACTTTGAAGCTCAGGAATATGGATGAGGCCCCCCTGGAAATTAGCAGGGTGTTGTGACACACTAGAAGGGCCTTGCACTTGGAAGTAATAGAAGCAGTTTGTATTCTGCAACTCTAAAGAGCCTCATAGTTTCCTCCTATGGAAAAAGAGACTTTTGATGTGGCTCAGATGATTTCCAGTCTACTTGTGTGGATAAAATGATGCAGTGTGCATCGAAGTGTTGGAAGATAGAAGTGTGACACGTGCAAGGAAACTGTGTGCCTTTGGTGGTGGAAGAAATCAGTTCTGATCCCTCTCCTCCTGACTTCTTTCTGAAATCCTCTATGGAAGGATGGGGAGGGGAAAGGAAGAGAAAAGAAAAGGGCCACATTAGGAGGAAGGAGCCCTTCCCTAGAATCATAAATCCTCTCTCAGGACCTTAAGAGACTGTAAAATTGTTATCTGAAGACTGGAGGTATTTATCGAAAAATAAAAACTCTGCCTCCACCGCAGAACGCATCCTTAAAGATCTTATATATGATTTCATAAAGCGGCATGGCGCCTTTTCAATTCCTTCACAGGCCAGGTGGGCTGAGAGCCCAGCGTGCTGATGAAATGGGGGGCGGCCGCAGCTTAGAGGGAGAAAAATCCAATTACTCTTGTTCTGGGAAAAAGGAATTCTGGGGATTCAAAACCACTGGAGCATAATTGGAATTCTAATAAACAAGGTTTGGGGTGGGAATTGGAGCGGGGCTAGAGGTGGTGTGGGGAGGGAACAGGCCCTTAGCCCACTGTAGGAGCGGCTCCAGAAGACTGTATCTTCAACACGGCATTGTGCTGCCTAGAATTTTCCGTGGGTCTGACTGTGGCCAGCTGGAGGCAAAACTGGGATGGAAGGGAAGTTTCAAAGCTCCCTGGCTACACAGGACACTGAATTTTGCCAGAATTCCAGCCAGGGCTCAGCATCCCTAATGCTGCATCTGCCCTTTGAAACTGGGAGTCTTTGGTTGTGAGGTCTGAAGGAACCTGACCGTTACCAGCTACATAGACTCACGAGGTGAGTGAGAAGTCAGTGGGAGGAAGGTGCGTGGTGGCCAGTGACTGGTAGAAGCCCAGAACCTGAAGTTGAGAGGGCAGGGTTTGATTTCTCTGTCTTCGAAGATCCATAGCCTCTCTCAGACAAGCCCCATGTGCACCCCATCTGCAGCAGACAGTGATGGAGAGCAAACCCGCTCCTAAGACAGCAGGGCACCAGAAAGCCCCTCCTTCCCTCACGCTGAATTTGGTCTCTGCAGAGTGTCCAGAGGAAAGGGTGGCACAAGGGGAAAACTAGGGTCTTATATTGTTTAATTAAAAACATTTCTTGAGCAGAGGAGTCTCTGACTCCATGAAAATCAGCGCACTTCCCTGAGACTCAGTCTCACATCTGCGCAGAGGAAATCATGCTAGAAAACACGACCTGGAGCACTGTGAGAATTCAGAGAGAATTCTTCAAAAGCGCTGAGCCTAAAACAAACCAAATCCTCCATCAGTTGATTCTTTTTAGTGGAGACACTTGCTGCTGTGGGGCTCAGATGAGACTTTGTGTGGGGTGTTGGTCCCCATGTGACAGCACTGAGAGGTGCTGCACCCTGAAAGTGGCAAGGGAGTGGACGGTGGTCAGGTCAGGGGAGGGACTGCTGTGGCTTTTTCAGGGCTGGGTCAGTTCTCACCGGAGTGGTGTGCGCATGGTCCCTCTGCACATACCTCTTCCTTTCTGCTTATTGCCACATTGTGGCACGTGTAGGGCTCTCAGCAGGGGCCCATCCCATGCTGTCTGGACTTCCCAACACCAGACAGGCAGCTCAAGTAAACCTCTTTTTTCATAAAGCATGTAGCCTCAGATATTTTGTTGTGGTCTAAGATGCCCAACAAGATTTGTGGGTGGTAATGCTTTGTGTGAAACACCAAGAAGATGGGTCACATGGAGAGGGTGACTGCCTGCCCGCCCCCTGTAACAGCACTGGGTTCCTCACTCCAGCGCAGAAGTGAGCTCTCTTGTCAAAGACAGGGAGTGTGTCTAATTGCCCTTGGGTTGTTTCTGGACCTGGCTTTCCATGGGCCCTCCCGGGTAGGCGGCTTGTAGGAAGCCTCCCTAGTCCAGGTACCATGGCACCTCTGCTCTCAGGCGGCCTGGTTCCAGCGGCCCCACTGCTGAGTGTCCTGAGGCACCAACGGCCTCACCCTCCCTGCTCTGCTTCCCAAGAGTCTTCTCTTCCTCCTGAGCCAAAACGCTTAACTATTCTACTTGGAGGATTTCATTTTTCCTTCTTTTATCCCCTGCCTCCTCTTCTCAGGATAATCTTTGGTTTCTCTTTTAGTTTCTCCTCTGCTTCTACACTAAGCAGATTTTCCACTCATTCATTCACTCAGTAAATATTTTGAGAGACATTTCTTTGCCCACTAGGGTTAGTGACAAGCTAAGTAGATGAGATTCCAGTGCTTCCAGTGGTATCTGTGTTGCAGTGGAGAGAGAAAATACATACAGAAAAATTATTCCCCACAGCATAACAACTGTGACAACAACATGAGCAGTAACTTGGGTCAGCTTCGGGTAGAGTGTGTCCTAGTTAATTTTCTCTCACCGCTGAGACAAAATACCCAACACCCAAAGTTAAAGGAGGAATGGCTTATTTAGCTCACAGTTTATGGAGTCCATGATGGGCTGGCTCACAGCAGGGAGGCGTGGCAGACGGGTCACCATTCATGGTAGGTGAAGACAGAAAAAGCAGCAAGAGCAAAAAGGGTTGGGGGAGAGCAAGCCTTGTTTCCTCGCTTGCACTGTAAGCTACCTGCCCTAGGGTGGGTCCTCTACACCCTAGCATGTAGAACTGTTCAGTCACTTAAGCTTCCAAACTTCTCAAATTGATACAGTGAATCAACCATTACATCCTAGGTGTAAACAGGTTGTAGGAGTTGGAGCACTAACCATTCTCTCACATCTGTAGTTGTGAAATCCAACAAAGACATCACAGGGAGCTGGCCTGGAGAAGTAGAATTTAGAAAGGCAAAATCCTGCTAAGCAGGGAGGAGAGAGGCAGGGGAGGAAAAGGAGAATGAAACACATATGACTCATTTTGCTGTATGAGTGCAAATAAGCTTCAGGGAGGAGAAATACATAATAACACCTGGTCAACATGTCATGCCTGTTTCTTTTTCTTTTTTTAAAATTTTATTTAAAAACAAAACAAAACAAAACAAAACAAAACAAACAAAATAGAAAAAAGGGTAACAACAATACAAAATTCCAAGGAAAAGAAGAAAAGAACAAAAAATCCTAAGAAATCATTACTTGATAACTTACATACTGAAATCTTGGAAATAGTTGCTCAAGTTACAAAGTTGAAACTTACAAAGTACACATTCACGCAATGAGACTGTTAACAGTTCTGCTCCACGATCTAACAAAAACAGTAATATGGTCATCCATCTTACACACTTAAACATACATGCTATTATATCCTTTTGAGCACCCTCTTTTCCTCTCAAGATCATGCCTGTTTCTTTGCTACTGGCAGTGACATCAGCATAGCCGCTCCATGCTAGGAACTGTCACTGATGTTCCAGAAGGTCCACAAGATAGGTAATGTTTCTTCTCCAGCTGGGGAATGAGTCCAGAGAAGTTAAGTACCTTGTTTAAGGTCACCCAGCTGGCAAGGAGCATGGCCAACCTGCCCACTGGGAAAACCATGGTATTTTCATTAAACACGGCCACTGAGCCTCTTTCTTTGTGGCAGCCCTGTTAGGGTGGGAGGTAGTGGTGGTTGAGATGGCGGTGGGGGAGGGATTAGACTGTCTTTCTTTCATAATTATCTCGGAGCGGAGAGTCGGAGACAATCAGAGCAGGTGGCAGAGGAGCTGCCCTTGAAGGCCACATCGCCTGAAGAGCCCTGGGCACACAGGCCATTGTCACGGTGGCATATATTTCTAGTGCAATTATCCCATCCTCCTCTTAAGGCTCTCTCAGAAGTTCTTCCCGTGATCATTAAAACTGGCTCTGGGCTGTGGCTTTGAAAGCGGCCGGAACCGCCCAGGGCGGGCTGGTGTCCTCGTTAAGCAGGGACTGCCTTCCGGGACTTAACAGGATTTCTGTCTTGTAACAAATTGAGGGAGATGCGACCGAGCTGTGCCAATTACAGGTGGGCGCCTCTCAAAAGAAGCTGTTTTCTTTTGCCTTCAGAGCAAAAGATTTCTGGCCCCGTTCAGACTCAAAGCCATCTTGCTCTCCAAGGTCTGTTGCAGGCTTGAGGGTCACAAGCATGGGTACTGAGAGAGGAGAAAGCAGCAGTGGCCCCAAAGAGGAGGCCATGCCCCGGAGGGGGTGGTAAGAGGAGCGACTCCACTTGTCTGGAGGCCGGGGAGTTTGGGGCTTGCTCCGCCATGCCTTTGATCAGGTCTCTCAAATTCTCCGTGCCTCAGTGTCCTCTTCTGAGATGAAGGCTCACTGTGAAGAGGTCATACGCTTGCACATCAAGCAGGTAGCACTGTGCCGGGACTTGGTAGCACCCACACCAGGCTCTGGCTCAGGGATGCCGCCCGAGACCTGTGTTGTTCTTCCGGCACAGAGCAGACTCCCAGCCTCCTGAAGACCAGTCAAGACACTGGGAAGGGGCAGAGAAGAGCATCGTGGTCACTACACAAAAGGGACAGTTCTGGCTGAGCCTCAGTTTCTTCATCCATAGGATGGGATGGTCCTATTCATTCGCTCACCTGTCCTCCTAGTGCACTGTGTGCTCCTGCGCTGACCAACTCCGGGAGACTCATGACCAGGGCAGATGAGGGTCCACCCCTCTCAGGAGCCGGAAAGGGGAACTTGCGAGAACAATGAACAGGGATTTATGGATTATTTTGATCAGCTCTCTGCGGATTAAAATAGGGTCCATGGCCAAAAGTAACCAAGGAATCTGCTTCCAGCAAGATGGTCAGAGTGGCCTCTTAGGACATGCCATCTGAGGGGTACCACGTGGTGGGTGGAGGAGAATGGGTTAGGAATGGCATTCCAGGCCCCTGGGAGCAAGCACAAAGGCCTGTGGTGACAAGGTGACAAAGGCATGCAGCCTGTCTGGGGAGGAGGTAGTGATATTTTGGAAGGAGGAGAGGGCGGGAGAGCCTGATCTCAAGATTTACACAGGATGAGTGACCCACACTTTGTAAACTGACCACAGGGAAGTGGAATGATTAGTTCAACTGCTAAGTCTCCCAGCACTTAGCTGGAACCAGTGGCCCGAGGGACTGAGGGGTCTGGGCAGCTGGGGGAGGGAGAAGCAAGCAGGCAGAGAGAATGGGTCGGTGGCCCTGGCCCCCCACCCCCACCCACAGCCTGCTCCCTGGGGGCCAGGCTCCTGGTGCTGGCTCTTGCTTTGTCTTCTCAGCACCTCTGGAGTTTAACTAACAGAGGAAGCGGTTGGTAACTGGCTTGAGTCACAGGCCAAGCTCTACTGCCACGCCCTGGACACAGCTTCCTTGAGAGCGCGCTTGTGCTTCTGCAGCACTGCTCCCCGCTGCAAAGCTTTGAACCCCGCCTGTCAGGGTGGGCTGACGGTGCTGGGCCAGCCCCTTTTTAGGAAGGCTCCAGGACACGCCCTTAACACAGGAGGCCCTCAGGGATGGGGAGGCAGCTTCCTGCTGTTTCCCAGGTATAGTGGCAAGGGGGCTGTGCCCCCATCACAGGAGTGTTCGTTGAAATGAGAGAGATCAAGCAGGAGACATCTGGGACTCACGTCAAAGATGATAAATGGTGCAGCTTCTCCACTTCATTCCGTAACAGCCCACCAACGCCTGTCCATGGGAATGTACTGCTCGCGGAACCTGACCTCTAAGGGCTGATTCCAATCAGGTACCTCCAGCATTCATCTGGGCTCTACGGAGGCTTCTGGAATACAAGGTCTGTAGGACCTACGCTCGTGCCTGCTTTCCTCGGATGTGGCCCCCACCTGCTCAGTGCCGCAGTACGGATGCCACCACCTCTCTGGGAGGCGGCATAGGATGGATCTGGGAGGAGCCAGGGAGGAGCGCCCGCCCTCCACCCACCATGTGGTACCCCTCAGATGGCATGTCCTAATACGTCTGTATTACTGAGCTTCTAGTGCGTCACAAAGTACCTCAGCTTGTAAAGGGAAGAGCTTTATTTAGCTCATGGTCTTGGAAGTTCTAGCGCAAGACCAGGTGGCTCCGTTACTACCGGCCTTTGTGAGAGTAGAGAGAGCAATCGCAGGGAGGTGAGGGGGAGCAGCCCACGTAGAGCACGGGCCAGGAAACAGAGAAGATCGAGGCCAGGCCCCTCCATGCCCTTGGAGAGCACGCCCCCCCAAGGCCCTGATTCTGCCTGCTGGGTCCACACCCTAAGGTCCCACCAACAACTTCAACCTGGGACCATATCTTTGACACGTGCTTCTAGGGTCACTCCTGGGAGCTCAGAATGTGTCTGCCGTCTACCCCACAGGGTAACCCTTCAAATGCTCCTCAGGATATTTTCCAGACCCCTTGAATCTTAAGTTCTCCTACAACTTCACTCTTCCTGAAATCCTACTATGAGTTTGGGGATAGAGACATTTCCAGTCCGGAGACCAAGAATCAAACCCCGCTTAGTCACTCATGCCTGTTCAAGCCCCTCGTGTCTGTGCATGTGACACACCCACGTGCACATTTCATGTTTGCAGACATACACGGGGTGGGAAGGTGTGCAGGGGTGCCCTAGCAGCTAGGAAGCCGTCTGAGCTAAGGCTGTGCTCAGGGGGCCAAGATCTAATTTCACCTTCTCACCTTTATGAAAATGATATAACTTCCTCATTCATTTTATACATGAGGAAACGGATGGTCAGACAGGAAAAGCAACATGCTGAGCCAGCCAGCTGTTAAGGGGTAGTAACTGGATTAACAGGAAGCCTCTCTGATCTCAAAGCTCTAAAGACAGCACCAGTTAACGCTGCTGAGAGCCAAACTCTGCCTCCGTAGGTGAGAATATATCGTGATTGTCCCTTCTCGATGATTCCCAACGATCCTGGGCACTAAAGGAAGCGGTGCAGGAGGAAGTCTTATGAAAATCCCAAACACTCTATACATCTTTTTTCCTTTGGGTTTATCTCTGCTCTCCAGAGAGTCAGGACACACTTTTTTATGGTGAAGGTTTTGGGGGGTTCGCTTAAACAAAAAGAATTTACTTAGGGCTCAGAGTGAAGCCAACAGAACCCAGAAGAATAAGTTAACTGAGCCTCGGGATGGGCAGTGACTAGGGGTAGGAAATCTAAAGTTCTGTCTGAATGTTTGACTTCGATGCATCTCAGCTGTCATGAGACTCAGTTTCTATCCTTGTATCAAAGTTCTCGGATCCCGCTGAAGAGTCTGATGAGCTGGCACGACCACATGGTGTCCGCAGCATCCCTGGCACACATGGCGTCCGCAGCATCCCTGGCACACATGGCAGAGACCTGGAAGCAGGTTAGGGGCTGGGGGCTTGCTGTAAGTGGGCAGCTAATCCTGGAGAGGTCCCAGGGCCCCCAAAGGCATTCTCCATGGTTGATGACCATGGCCAACCTAGCTACTCTGTGGCTTACCTCTTCCACTAGAGTGCGAGTCCCCTAGAACAGGAGGTGTGCGCTCTTCGGTCATCACTAAACGTCAGCTCCCAGCACTACCTAACTCTAGAAACAAGTCCAGAAAAGATGTTGGACACAAATGAAATCACCAGTTCCCTCTTCCCTCCTCTTCTACACCCACAGTCTAGGGAGGTCTTTCCTCTCAGTTTGCTGGTCTCAGAACGGGACACACCAGCCATCTCTAGAAACACCCCAAAGACACACACAGGAATGTGCTTTAGCAATCTGCTGTGTGTTTCTTCATGCAGTCAAGTAGACAACCATGATTAACAACCACATCTAGCTTCATCACTTAAACAAGCAAAGGCATTGCCCTGATAGCTAAACGTTTTTGAGGTGGGTTTGGGGGAGGAGACATCAGTGTAGTCACTGTGTAGCCATAGCTAAGTAGCCAGAAGAAAGGGACATTGGGCTGGGTCCCTCCGAAGAGAACAGGGCAGGCTGCTCTTCTGGAATTATGACTGGAGTGGCAGCTCTTCAAAGGGAGTTGGGCAGACAGCGAAGCAGCTGTCCACTGCAGGAAGAGACGAAGACCAGGCCCTTCCTGTGCCTGCTGCCAGGGCGGCTCGTGCCTCGCCTTTCCCCACACGGTTCCCCAGGACACTCAAGTCCATCAAGAAGTGATCATTGCAAGTGTTGGCAGCTGTGAGCAGAACATTTAATTCCTTTCCTGGGACCTGGATAATTAAGCCAATTCAGTAAATATTTATGGAGCATCTTATATATCTATGCGACATGTAAAAAGGCAAGATTAAAAATAAAGAGGACAAACTCTGACACATGGGCAGCCCAAGTACGGGACATGGCATGCATTTTAAGAAGTCATGGGTCATAGCTAATCTCTAATTTAGATCTAAGAGAAAGCAATTGTTTCAGAAAATGTGGGAGAAAGGAAGGAAAGAACGAAGAAGGGGTATTAGTTTTTCTGTTGCTGAGCTACAGTGCCCAGCCCTACAGTTTAAAGAGGGAGAGGTTTATTTCTTTTTATTTTTTTATTTTTTATTATTTTTTTTATTTTAAAGGGGGTAAAATTAAACACAACAAAACAGAACAGAACGGGACATAAGAAAGCATAAATTTCAAAGCTAGACAACCAGAAATCCTCACTATCTGTCATATTGTCTCTTGTTTTCTTCCAAATGGTTGTCCATATCTTTGCATATGGGGAGCTCATACTAAATAACATAGCCAATCTTTTCACAAGATGTGTAGTTCACTGGCTCCCACTTGCTAAGGTGGGGGGGGGACACAGGACGGGGGACGGGACGACATGAGATGTTTGATTCTCAGCCCGCGCACCGGCAGGATCACAGCCACCCCCCAAAGAGGGGAGGAGCTCCTTGTTCTCCTGGCACTCCGAGTCAACCGCACAGTGCAGGTCCCGAAGGCGCAAGGGTCTCTCTCCTGCAGGCCCCCCAAAGTCCACCATACTCATCTGCTATTTCTTTCTGATGAATTGACCATTCCATTTCCAAAGTTCTGAAATGGCCAACAGACCACAGAAAGAATTCTCTTTAGGCTCCTGTTTGAAACCAGCAGC
>PVJX010040828.1:0-14976 GCA_004027295.1 Dolichotis patagonum | reverse complement strand
CACATGAAGGTATGGACAGCTGTTTTGAGGAGAATGCGAGACATTATGACAGCCATTCATGGCTTCCCTAATGTCTGATCTTGAAGACCTGTAATGCCCTCCTCGTCCTGCTCAGATCAATTCCATACTAGGTTGTTTCATGTGAATTCCCTATATGTGACAATATGGACAACTATTTGGAAGAAAACAAAAGTCAATAGGATAGAGAGTGAATATCTCCAATTGTCTAGCTTTGAAATTTATGTCTTACATTGCTTTCTTGTGATCCGCTTTGCTCTGTTTTGTTGTATTTAATTTTACCCTATTGATAGATATAATTGCATGTATATTTGAGTGGGTAAGATGGATGACCATATTGTTGTTTTTGTCAGATCGTGGAGCAGAACTGTTAACAGTCTCACTGTTTGAATGTCTACTTTACATGCTTTAACTTTGTAATTTGAACAACTATTTTTAAGAAGTCAGTATGTAATTAGTCAAGTAATACTTTCTTAGGTTTTATTGTTGTACTTTTCCTTTTTTCCTTGGAATACTGTGTGGTTGCTACCCTTTATTCTGTTTTGTTTTGTTTTGTTTTGTTTTTTCCTCTTTAAATAAAATTATTTAAAAAAACTGAAAAAAAAAAGAAAAAGCATTGTGTATTAGAGCTAAAATTTTTTTTTAAAAAAGCTCAAAACCCAATCAATTCAACTAAGTGGCCCTCAAAGACTAGGGCAAGGGAGATGCACATAGAGAAGAAATCTCTCCTCCCCAAGCCAGACTGCCCACAAACACACAGAACAGAGTTTCTCTTAGACAGCTCAGAGGGGAATAAAAACTCTAGCCATGCTTCCATGAAAAGATGAAAAGATTCCTAAGAATCTTTATGCAGAGTATTTTGGAGAGCATGCTCCAAAAGGAGCATGCAAGGAGGAAAGGCCCTGATTTTGTATGTAGAACTGTACTGGTCATTTGATCATTTTGCTGTTGCTGGAGACGATACCCAACACCCACAATTTAAAAGACAAAAGGTTTAACTTAGCTCATGTTTTCAGGGGGTCTAGTTCGTGGCCAGTTGGCTCCGGGGCAGACACATTATGACGCAAAGGCATGGGGGAGAAAGGCTTGTAGTATACAGTGGCAGGAAATCGTAACAGGGACAATGCCAGAAAGGAAAGGACAAGGACCCCGATACAGTCCCCACACCTCCACCATTTGCCCAGGCACACTCGGGAGTGTGCTGCACTACTGCCCTGGGTGGTTCCCACACCAATCGAGTTGACACGATGAATCATAACCACGCCAAGCACCTTCACCTGGAATATAAGTCTGCTGCAGAGACAAGATCATCAGAGAAAGGGAGAAGACAATTAGATGAGTCACCCTCCACACTCTGGGGGGACACCAGCAAAAAGAAGGGCTTTGACCTCTCTGATCACTACTGGCTCTAAGCCTACAACCCGTGGAAGAGAAATTTGCAAAGAGTATCTTGTTAATTGCAACCAGTTGCAGCTAAGGGTTATTAAAATCTGTGCTCTGCAGGAACTGGGGGAGGACATCAATGTCTCTTTTACTGCAAGGTAAACAGGCACTTTGAAAACCAATATTAGAGCTGTTAAGCAGTTAGTAAGTAAACACCGCATCGAACTAAATGCTTCTTCATTAAAAATGCTCACAGTCCCACAAAACGCACGATTAATCTCTGTTCGCTCATCCTGCCAAAGCGACGTGTCTTGCTGGTGAATTCCCTGTTGTGCGGGGTTTTCTTTAAAGGCAGCAGCTAACTGGAAGAGAGTGGGCTCTAATTGGATGACGGCTCGGAGGTCTGGAGCCTCCCGGAGGTTAAGTAATGTAGCTCGGAGCCCGCGCTATGCACAGGGAATGTTTTAATACACTGGTGTCACCGCAGCTGTGTGATCCTGGGCAGACAGGTGGCCCTGAAGAAGCACTCTATCATCTCTAATGCCTTGAGTTCAGCAGTTTTAATTCCCACCTCTGTGTGATGTTTGACAGCTCATTCATTTGGAGAGCTGCACGAGGCACAGGTGCCTGGAGTTCAGATGGTTATTTTAAGGCTGTGTCGCTTCTATTTATTTTTTAATGCTAAGGAGGACACAGCGGGTGACTTGAAGGGAGACCTTTTGCACACGAGAGGAGCTGTTCCTTCAGGGTGGAGAATGTTCTGACATTTGGAGATTCAGCACTTCTGGAGGGGCCAGGCTTCCCCAAGGCTGAAATATTGATGGGTGGCAAAGTGAAAGAACCCTCCCACATAACCCCTGCTCCAAGCCTGGGTCTTAAAACACTTGCAGATGGAAAGCAGGCATCTAGGGGACCCCCTAAAGCTTGCTATGTTATTTGTGGCAGCGTCTGAGTACGTCTTTGTCCTGGCTGGGAAAGGAATTTATGAACTTCCGTCTTGCTTTGAACGAGAAGTTACACCAGAAATCAAAGCGAGCATGCTTCACAGGGACTGGGCTTTTCATACCAGAAGACAATGGAGAGGAACTGGGTGTTTGCAAAACAACCTGAGGTGTTCACCCAGCAGCTCGGGAGGGAGTGTCATCAGCCAGCTTTGGGGAATAAGGGTGCAGAAGGACAGACTGAAGAGGGAGAGAGAGAGATGAGGGGGGAGCCAAGCCATTGAAGGCGGAGACAGAAACCCAGAAGACCTAAGGTCAGAGGTTAGCGAGGAGCTCTGGAAGCAAAAGGTGTCAGAGTAACATTCCAAGGAGAAATCTGTCTTTTCGGATGGAGCTCAGAGAATTGTTTAGAAGTTAATAGCATTTCTATTACAAAACCCAGTGAATTTGCTAATGTAAAAAGAACATTACCAAGAATAAATTAGCAGCGCCTAAAATATTATTTCTTATGCTCCAAACTAACATTTTCTATTGCAATGGAAAATGACTCATTTTTGTCACCTTTAAATTGCATAAGTCAGCTTTTAAAAATCTGCGTAGAAATTACATTGAGCGTCTTTGTAACACAACAACATCACCTGCTGTCCAGGGAATCAGTTCTTGAAGCTTGAACAACTCATGGCTCAGATGCAAAAGGGTCCTTTTTAAGATAAGTAGCTCGCCACCATTTTTCTCCTCTCAGACTGATGCTCTTTTCTCCGTGTCACTACTTTCCTTGAGCTCTTCACCTAAATCCTCACTATGCAGTCATCACATCCACACAGAACTAGTCTGCCACATGCCCTTGATAATCCCCTTTCTTTATTCCGTCTCTGAACGTCCCTCCCCCTGCCTGGACAGCCTGTCCTGAGGTTCCCATCCCGGAGACTGGGAAGAGACCCGGGAGGCTGTGTGGGAAATGCTTCCTCTCCTGTGGGGGCAGAGTGTGTGGTGTCCCCCGACACACACTTCTTCCACGCCCCAGTGGGGATCACGGCTCGTGTGTTCCACACACGCGCAGTTCACAGCACAGTTAATCATCTTTCTCAAGTGTCATTTCATTTCCATGCCTCTTTTTAGAAGCCCGCAGCCACTTTCAGTTGCCATCTTAGTCAAATTGAGCTGAACAATCCTTTTGACTTTTAAAAAGGAATTTCTCAAACGCACAATACCTAGTTACTTCAGGAATATTTTAAGCCAGAGTTATTAGTATTTCTCAAGTTTTTTTTTAATTTTTCCTGGCAAATTAGTGCACTATCATTGAAGGCTTAGATATTTAACTAGATGAAAGTATAAATGTTATATGATTCCCTTTTTAACTTAAGATGTTATGATGACATATTTGCTTTTCTTGATACAGAAGACATTTCCAGAAAACTAGAGATTTCTTTGAATGAGTAATTAAGCTTTTCAAAGACTTCTGGATTGAATCATAAACTGTCATTTCCAATTATCACTTTGCTCTGACACTTCTACATTAGCAAATTGTATTTCTGAGAAAAAAAATTAGCATTTAGGGGTGGCATTTACTTACTATACATGTAAAGTTCTACCTAGGGTTTGGTTTAATCTTTGATGCACAATGCTTAATAATTTTCAGAAGAAAAATAAACACTTAATATTCAGTAATAATTTGAAAAATAAATTTTGCAGTAGAAGCCTACACTTATTGCTAATAATATTTTTAAACTTTGAAGCCAACTTTAATCAAATATGGAAAAATGTTTTACTCATTTGCTGAGTTTCCTCCCATGGCAAAACCAGAGACAGGAGCAGGAGAATTTACCCAGGTGAGATGTCTTTATCAAGGTGATATTTGCAGCATGCAAATTTCTGTTTGTATCTGCCTGTGGCTGGTTTCCATAATCTATTAGAAAACAACCACTCCAAATTCAGAAACTTAAAATCCCCAAAATCATGTGTTTTGCTTAGAAATACAAAGTGTGAGCAGCATCTTATCTCTGCTTCTTGGGCTGACGGTGATCACAAGTGGACTCGGGCCATCCACACTGGAGCCAACTCCAAGGACAGCCACACGCACACTTGGTGTCTGGTGACTGGATGGAGAGGCAGAAGCTTGGCAGCCACTGGCCCAAACCTCCTGAGGTTCCTCTCAGCTCGAGGGCTAACTCCTGGCTTTGGCCACCGCGGTAGCACCGTGCGCAAAGCTGGCTCCCATGCTGCAGAAGCCTCACTTGTCAGCAGTATGTTAGACACACCACGCACAGAGCTTCCCAGCTCAGAGGGAAAGGGCGTGGAACCTGAAAACCGACAAGAAGGTTGGCAGCTTCACAGCCTGGAAATCGCCATGAAAGAGAGGGTCTGTTGTGGAAGTCATCTTTGGAAAAAAGCAATCTGTACGGTGCTGTAGTCAGGATTTACATGGGAAAAGATTTAAGAGAGGACACATAATTCATAGGATTAGTTTTATAACATTCACTCAAAGAGTCAAATGCAAAAGAGTGCAAGAAATCTGCCTAGGCTCCGGAGACCCAAAGAATCCAGCTGAGGGCCTGGATCCCACAACAGTGTCCTCCGTGAACCCAGCTGGAGCCCTAGAGCCCACAAATATGTCTCTTATACGTCTGTATCAAGGCTCTGCACTGGGAAGGCCCCAGTGTCAACGGTAAAAGCTAGAAAGTCTGTGCCAGAGGGATGAAGGATCTGTGCCAGCAGGCTGAGGGATCCGCACTGACGTTCAAGGTGCAGGTCAGAGCTCCCCCAAAGGGAACCACGGCCATCCTCAGCGACAGCGAGGACCTGAGCTCCTCCGATGATGAGGGCAACCATGGTCATATCAGGAAAATCAGCGTGACGAGCTCCTCCAGGAGAACCAACAGCTTGCCGGCTCCCCCTCCCCACTGGCTCTCTGCGTGCTGTTGGCGCCGATGCTCGGGGGCCGCTCCACACGCAGCACGACGCTGACGCAGTTCAGCCGGGGGTTCCACGCTGACCATCAGTTAATGCACCACATACGGATGTGAGCAATCTCAGAAGTAGCTCTTACAACAAGGTGTCCATAGATCAACCTAAAATAGTTCCACAACAGCTGTTCTTGCCAGATATTTTCTCTTCAGGAAGAATTTTTATGACTTTGATGGATACATGACATGAACTACATCTAAGCTGAACATCACTCCGAAAAGCCTCACTTCTGACGAGAAGTATACAAGAAGTCCTGTCGTTTCACACTCTCAAGGGCCCAGGGCTGGCCGCTTGGCTGTGAATCATTGCTTTTTTGGAGAAGGTATAGTCAACACTCTGATTCACTCAGAAGAGAGTCATTTTGTGTCTACAGTAAACAAACTATCTTTGCCAGGCCTAACCCTGCATCTTCACACGGGACAGGGGCTCCTTTTTCCCAACTCTGACCTTTTGTTTGCTCCCTAGCTTGATCACTGGGGCTGCCCACGTGTCAGCCCCCGTTTCTTGCCTTCACCATCAGCCCCACAGCCCCGCTTCAGCAATCGACAGGGGTCTCACACTGCATCTTTCAATGCGATACAAGGCAGGACAGCCTTCGGGACTCTCCTCTTGGGCATGAGTCTCACTGCTCCTCGGGCCATATCTATTTCATCTACCCCAGGCAGCTGGCTTCTATGACTGCCCCACCCACCAGCCTAGCCTCCGCCACCCACCCAAGGGCCAGCACTGGAACCACCGTTTCTGCCCCCAATGCAGAGAATGGGAGCATGGATTCGCCGTGCTCACCCTGTGAGTTCAGTGTCTGGTTGTAGATGTAATACATGGAAACCACTAAGGACAATGCAGAGAACGCAGAATGGTATGGGAGAAATACATCGGGAGAGACAGGATGGTGGGACAGAACCAATGAGCAGGTCACAGCCTCTTGTGAGTTGGAATTGAGACAGCTGGAAAACAGCTACTTAGCAAAAAGAGGTCCAGAGGCAGTGGAGAGGAAAGCAAAAAATGATGGAGAAACAGAAAGGCAACAGAGAGAAAAGGAAAAGACAGTGCACAAAGCCCACCCCAGGACTGCGGGGGGAGGAGGGGCGGCTTTGACTGCGCCAGGAGAAGCGGCAGCCCTGCAGCTCCAGCTGCAGAAGCCCCACGTCAGCACAGAGGATTTAGCCCAAAAGAGACTCCTTTCCTGGGGTGGAAATGCCGCCTGCTTAGCAGTATTATCTTGCAGTCTAGATCAACACCTGACCAACTATGCTGAATTTCCAGGGAGACGATTTGATATTGATGAATAGTTATGCATAATAAACTTAATTAAATCAATCTGTCCACGGTTGAGTTTGGGGTTGGTTGTCTGTCCTGAAAGATAGATCCCCCCATTACTGAGAGCCATAGGAAGATTACTTCCTAAGAGCAGGCTGTGGAACAGGGAATGACAGCTCCCACTCCCGTGGAGCTAAAGAAGGGTCCCCAAATACTCGCACGCTCTATGGGAGCCCAGGAGACTGCAGGTCCAGGTTTGATCCTGTTGACCTTGAAGCGTGTGGCGCCGTACAATTCCAGATCAAGCGTTAATGATCTCATTTAATCCTACCAGTACCCAAGCATAAATAACATCCTCTAGACTTGAACATTTGGTGACAAAAAGTCCCAGCGGGGCTCAGAAGTTGCTGCGTGTGCTGTTGAGTCCTATCCCGAATTCCCCACTTGTTTATTTTGGGTATTATTTTAATTTCCTTTGTACATTTCCTACCAAAATTCTGAACATTGCCTTTGATCTTTTAGGTTTTATTCAACTAGGTCCACTCCTTGAAATTCTAAGATATGTTTTGGCACAACACAAAAGGAACTGAACAGATTAAATATTTTTCTGATTCTTTTTTAAACTTTGAAGAAACACAAGTTAAAAGTTATTGTCAACGTCATGCAACTGAGGGAAAGGCACTGACTGTTTTTATAGGCACTTCAGAAGAACAATAGCCACTAATATCCGTAGGATAACATCACTGAGCCTCTTAGCTCATGTTTCTTTTATCAAAATCGTTAGGCCAAGATGTCTTTTAATGCTTTCCTTTTTAATTGCTGAAGAAAGCCTGAAGCATTCCAAGAAAGTCAGACCAAAACATAACAGTAGAGCCGGCGTCTGTTTGCAGAAGCTAGCCATTTCAAGTGGATGACTAACTCTTGGGGAATGCATCATCACAGCGTAAGGACGGATGGTAGTTTTGCCACAACTTGTGGACTAATTTGTAATAAAGATATAATTTTTATTTGTCTCTTACATCCCAATATTGGAAATGTAGGTAACAGTTTAATAAGCCAAAGTCCATTACCGGAAAGAAGTCTGAATTACAAAGTCATTCCTGGACCTTGTCTTGCTTTTCCCACTGGGGTTGTTTGCTCTTCAACCTCGCCCGAGAAGGTTTGCACCCTGCACCCTGGGGACTGGAAGTGGCTGACCTCTTGCCACCGTCCCTTCTTCCCAGCCACCTTGGCAGGCATAAAAGCTCTCTAACCTGGGCTTCCTGCTGCAGTCTGGGCTACAGTGTAAGCTGGGCAAGGATTTTGGAGCACTGGCCCCGCTTCGCAGTTGAGCTCTGTAAATCCGTTTAGATATAAAAGCTACTCATCTCCAAGACACTGGGATGAAAACTTGAAACTGCTCAGTATCCATGGCTAGCGCTCCTCCAGTTGCCACCTGCATCTAGAGCTCCACGCCGAATCCAGCCTGGGCACTCAGGTCTGACACCCACCTGAGACTGTGACCCTACGCACCCCACACAGAGTGATGCCTGAGATTGCAAAGGAAAGCCACCGACTTACAGGGTCTCCTCAGTCTTCTGTCTCTTGCCCCTGACTACTGAGCCCAGGCTCCTGGCTGTAGCGACTGCATTACCTGAGGCTGGAAGGGTGCAAAGAGATTGACCCAGTTTGCAGTTTAGAGATAACCAACAGCCTGTTGTCCTCTCCAACAGCAGACCCCTAAACACCTCGCTCTGCTAGTCACCTTCAGTTCCACCCGCCTAACATCACAGAGGCCAGGAAACGTAGTCCTCATGTCCAGTACCTCTGTGTCTCCTGAAAAGTCAGGGATGAAAAAGGGAGGAGCGAATATCAGAAAACGGTGAGCCGCACACGTGCACTGCACAGAGCAGTGGTCCGTGGTGGTCCCGCGGGAAGACAGCTTTGGTCCTGTCTCTCCACATTTACCCTGGTGATTCCCAGAACGTTTCCATAGACATCTGATGGTATCTGCAGATTTCTTAAGAATTTTGAAGCATTTGGATTTTTTCCTAAAATTTCTGCTATCTGACCCCATTTTATGATTTCAAGGCTTTTTTTTCAAATCTGTTTTTGCCTTGACCGAAATAATACAGAAAACATATTGGATCTGCTTTTTGTCTGAGTGGAACAGCACAAATAATTGCTTAGCAGTAGTATCTAAAGATTCTCCTCCCCAAAACGAACAAACCAGTAAAAAAAAAAAAAAAATCTCCTAATGAAGAGAAAGCAGTGCTTGAAAGCCATCTTCAATAACGACTCATCTCCACCTTATATCACAAATTTAAACTTTCACCACCAGCACTCCATTCCTGAAAAAAAAGAAAAGCTTCTAAGATAAATAAGGAAGGAATTGTTACCGCATTTTACAGCTGATGACACTCAGACTGAGAGAAGTAAATGCTCATTATCACAAAACTACCTCGGGGTAACTGGGGCTGGAAGCCAGGTTCCTGGGCCTCTCAGTCCAGGGCGTGACCTTCCCTTTCAGTTCCCACGGGGCGGTGTCCATGCAGGCAGACATTCATGCCATAACTGCTCATTAAATTCTGTCTGGGCAACCATGTCCCTGGTACCCTCCCCTTGCAGAGTGTCCACCAAAGGTCATCCTTCGGCCTTACTTCAGTGACTGCTGGCCACTGGATATTTCTATGTGGATACAAACCCGGCTGCTGCTACTTGATTATATGTGGAGGGCACATTCAGATGTCAGCTCTGGGTCTGAAATGCAAGCGCCTGTTCAGCTTTCAAACTGGGATTTTAAAATCTGGGTGCTTGTGTTGCTCGGAGGCTCCTGGGCTCTGCAAGGCCATCCCTGCGGTCACTCAGCTCAGACCCCAGCCGCGTCTCCCCCGATGTCCTGGCCCAGGGCGGACCCCAGGGCCAGGACCCCAGCAGCCAGGCCTGGAACGCAGTGGGCAGTCTGCTGGTGCTGCTTCTCGCCAGCAAGGTCAGGATGCACGTGCCATCTGCCTTCCCAGAGAGCTCCTTGGCCCTCCTCCCTCGGCTCGTGCCAACCAGTCTGCAACCGCTCAATAGCACCCTCCAAGTAGAAATGTCCAGGGGCCATCATCGCAGGACAGCTGTCTTCACAGGAAGCTGCACACAGGGGTGAAAAGGCTCTGGCTCCTACTCACACTGCAGGACCCACAGGGGCCAGCGCGGAGGGCGATGCACACGTGGTTCCCATCGTCTTCGAGTTGACAGTGTAGGAATCGGTGACTGAAGACGGCAACAAGTGAGAAGAAAGGAAGGAATTAAAGAGAGACGGGAAGGAAGGAAAAGGGAAACGGCGGAGGCCAAGGGCTTGTGGTGCCCAGCGTGCAACATCACCTACCACCTTGACCCACACTGTGAGAAGTGCCAAAAAAGGCCGCTTTGTCCCCCGGAGCTATGGCAGCAGCAATAGCCACCTTCATCTTTTTGCAGATTCAAATTAACCAATTAGATTTTCTGGTTGTGCTGTGCACACCTGTCAGCCCAGCACCAGGCAGGCTGAGACAGGAGGATCACCAGGAGTTTAAGGCCAGCCTGGGCTCCATATCAAGACCCTGTCTCAAAAAAAAAAACAAAATCAAATAACTCAGCACATACATACCGAGCGAGGTTGTAACTTCACAGCTCCAGCTCTCTCCTACTGAGCCCCGAGGATGTCGGCCGAGCAGACAGGGACCTTGTCCCGAATCCCCACACAGGTGCTGGCCCCAGCGGCTCAGGCGGGAGCACCCTGCCAATCGCCCACAGCCTACTCAGCAGAAGACAACGACTTGCTCCGGTTGACTAAGCTGGGCTGTGAAAATTCAGTGTGAATGAGTAGCTACGCTCTCCGTGTCTGTTTTCCTACAAGGAAAACTCACAGCTACGCCATGAAACCTGGAATATCAACCGGGGCGTCCGCATCCAGGGCTGACCCGCTTCCCCTGTGGCTCTGTCAGAAGAGGACACTCAAACCAGACGTCCCGTGGTGGTTCACTGCTTCTCAATAAAACAGAGTGTAACAACTGAATTTCCACTACCGCCCTACGGAAGGTGAAGTACAGAAGCTGAAAACTACAGCAGTTTTCCAGTCTTTGATTTTTTTTCCTTGCTGCTCTGGGATTGAATCTTGCAGTGAGCTGTATCCGCACCCCGTTTCCATTTATTTTTTATTTTTAGACAGCATCTTGCTAAGTCACTAAGTCTTCCGGGCTGAACTCAAACTTGTGATCCTCCTGCATCAGCCTCCCAGAGCACTAGGATGAGAGGCAAGCACATCACCGTGGCCTGCTGAATTTTTCTACCGTAGTTTTGCACGCGCTGAGCTGTGGAGCCCGTGGCAGAGATCAGAAACGGGTGTGACGCAGAAGTTTGCACCATCTCTGGGTTCTCTGGCAGCGCTTACCCGTTCCGGCTCTGCAGAGGTTGTGGGATAGATGAACTGGTCTCTAAAGAGCCAAACACCTGAGGGAGAGCAGACGTCTGAGCAAAACCCACCAGGCAGTGAAACCCCCAGTCGGGGACCTTTTGTTTCCCGAGCTGCAGTCGCGGCCGGCACTGCGGGTCTGTACCAAGTAGCAGACTTCTGCTTTGATATCACAGACTCCCAGGAGGCCAGCGGCCTCCTTCGTGCAGAAGAGGGCTGGGGAGGTCGGGTAGCACACCGCGGCCAGGAGACACTAACCCGGAGGCGAGAACGACGCAACACAACACGGCCTCCTCTGGGTCAGGCCGAGCCTGGGCTAAGACTGCGGGCATCTCCTGCAGAGGCCTTGGCTACAGCGTGGACAGAGAAGGCCACTCGGCAATGCCCTGCCCAGGCACGGCAGGCCAGCAGCCGGGAGCCCCACCCAGGCCCAGCACCCCGGCCAGCACTGCCCTCTCTCACCACAGGGCCCTGCGCAGGTCCAGCGGGAAGAGCGGGCATCAGCGGGCAGCGACAGTGCTTAGCTCCTCCGTGCCTGCGGCTCCCTCTGCAGAGAACACAGTCTCAGCCCTGGCATGAAAATCAAACCCCCCTTCCGCTGGGGAGGAGAGAACTAACGGGTCTGGCAAAATGCACGAGCGCATGTCTCGCAGAATTTCATTAAAGTCCCCTTCCGGGACCCTCTCTCCGTCCACACAGCTGCCCATCAAGAGTGACCTGTAGGCAGAGTTCTTTTCATGCACACGTCATCCGGTGGCTCCCAGATCCTACCTCAGGGCAGCATCTGGCAGGGGGGTTTTAAATCCCTCATGTCCAGGTCAGATTTCCTGTCGGTTAAGTCAGAGCGTTCAGGGCTGCAAGCCGGGTTCCAGCACCGACATCTTTCCCAGCTCCTCCCCTGGAGGAGCGGGGGCCTGCAGGGTTAGAGCCCCCTGAACAGGACCCCTCCATCTCATCTCCACCCTCTTCTCCCCTTTCATCCTCCCTGCTCTCGGGCCCCCATTCCATCCCCCTTTCCTCCCCCTTCCCAATTTTCCACCCAAATGGCTCTACCAAAGGGGAATCATTTTGCTTTCTAATTTTTATTTTTTTAACACAGGTCTGCCATGCATAAGGATCACAGCCTTTGTGGGAATTGGCTTCTTTTCTTTTTCATTCCCTTCCCCTCTCTTCCCTTTCCTTCTCTCCTTCTCTTAATCCTCTTTCTTCTTGCAAAAGATCTGTCTTCTTACTTCCTGTCATCTATCTTTTAGTTTGCTCTTTTTGTATACTTTGGGTTTTTCATGAAAGAGGAACCATGGATATTTAAAAGTGTGTGCGTGACTTATTTCCCTTAACATGATGATCTCAAAGATGAATCCTGAAGCTGGCCTGCTAAAGGCCTCTTCCTTTGCATAGATTAATTGTTTTGCCAAAGTTTATCCCTCTTTGCCTTCGTCTCAAGAATTAAATTTTATTTTTTAAAAATTAACGGAAATGCTTAGATACTTTAGAAAGTGATACTTTTAAAGGACACAAATTCATTCCTTAAAGCCTTTCTGGTTAGATAGGAAAATCTAAAATAATTTAGTTACTCCATACAAATAAGAATCACAACTAACAACCTCCTTCCAGAAAAAGTCTTTGACTAACGCCAGAGGGCTAATTCACTAAGTGCTTCACGTTTCCGCAGATAGCTGATGTCTCTCCAAGCGTGAATCGAGTGTTCTAGCCTCCTCCAGCAGTGGGTGTAACTGAGTTTGCTAAGGCAGCACATTATGCTGCTGTCCATCAGAGAGGGACAGTCGAGGTCCAGCATTCCTGAACAGCTGGCCCCGGGACCACAAGATCTGGCAGTGAGTGCCAGAACCCTGCAGTGCCTGCACTGCTGAGCATCCTAGTCCTCTGTTAGACTGCCCAGTTTTCTTAATGTGCCTATATAAAGAGATTCTCTGAAAATGAGGATGGTCATTCATGGATTAACCTGCAACATTCACTATGTGCTTAAAGTGTGCGAGCCATGTATGCAACATCTTAGAAAAAGCAGAGCTATACAAGCGAAGAACAGCTCGGTGGCCCAGAAGAGTTAGAGGCCAGAGGACTGTCTCACCACCAAAGAGCACAGGGTGGGGCGGCTATTTGGAAGAGCACTGGGCTTATTTCATGTCCTGATGCTTACACACAGCTGAGGTACAACTCATACATGCCCACAAGAAAACCATGGCAAAACAGAATGACATTTTCAGTGCGTGCTGTGATTGGGCTGGAGATGCGAGCAGATCTGTGTCACCAGGGCCTTGGCCTAGAGACCCAGGCTGTATGTGCGCTGGGGCACAAGGTGAGCCAGCCGGTCCCCTGTCATCCCGTCCTTCTCCTCCTGTCATGGCCTCAAGATAAACCTCCTAGCTGTCTCCTTTCCCAGGCCACGCCCTTGGTGTCAGAAACTTCCAGGGAAAACAGGTTTTCCTCTTCCAGGTCTTCAGGTCTGTCGTCTCCACATGCTTCTCCCGGGATCCTGATGGACTTGGCTGGGGACATCACCCCCTTTCTGTAGCCAGAACCATCCGGAAAAATGAGACTTCCGCACTCACCCTCTCCTTGCATTCCCTAAATACCTCAAGTTAGAAGAGGAAAGTGTTGTTAATCCATGAAGTCCCAAGAATGGTTTTTGATCAACCTGTTGAAGGGGGAAGTGATGCTTCCTGGGATGTGTTATCTGCAGAATTCTACATTCTACGTGTTACAGAACAGCTGTTATCTCTTATAAGAGATATTTGTCTTATATTTATAAGAATTAAGGAGACAAACTAGACATATGGCTTCCAAGTGTTTGGCCATTATAATTAGTTTTGTGTTTTCATAAAACTAGTGGCTGAATATGATCAGCATGGAAGGTATAATTTTTACAGATAAGGTAATTAATTGTGAAATAAACAGAAACAGAAATTAATTTTCACGGATGAATCTTATCATAATTCCAGCTGGTCATATTTTTAGCAGAACACCCTAATAGATATAAAGTCCCCTGGTATTCTAGAAGAATGAAAAACTCCAGTTAATTAAATTTCCTGATATAACCGAGGCCTTTAGGAATTCCACAAATAGTTGCCTATATAAAGAGATTCTCTGAAAATGAGGATGGTCAGAAAAAAATAAGATTAAACACAGTTACATTAAAATGTAAACATAGTTTGATTTGTAAGCATCGATCTAAATATCAGGTTATCTCTTTTAGATAAAGTGAGGGTAATTTAATGTCACTAAGGGGAAAATTTGTGACATATTGAAAGCACTTTTTTCTTTTTTGTTTTTTTTTCTTTTTTTTTAAAGAGAAAAATAAAACATGAGCAAATTTAGAAGGAGATAACGTGGAAAGTAAGCACTGTCGATCAGCTAAACTGAACAACAAAAAACTGAAAAGCACCGGGTCCACCGGTGGGACCACTAAGGGCAGGTGTGTCGGGAAAGCTCCCCATGGTCAAAGCAGAGCCTGGTGCTTCTCCGGGCATGTGTTCCTCTCCTGGCTGTGGTAGTAGAGGCTGTGAGGCCCAGACTCTGAGCGGGAGGCAGAGCACAAAAGACCAGGGACAAGCAACACGTTCCCATCGACATGGAGCCGGGAGCATGGTGTGGCCAGAGAACACGGTGAAAGTTTAAAATTCTTTTAAAATTTATTACAGGAAGAGACATGCCACTAACCCCCGGGTATCCTCGCCCTTGTTTGGAACGCACTGATCCAACTGTCCTCGCCATTCCGAAGCCGCTCTGCAAGCCCTCCTTCGTGAGGGTCTTCAGCTGGACTGGCAGTTCCTCAAGTCCTGAACCGATTCAGTGTTTTCTCCTTCAGGGCTTTGGGGAAGAGCTGAAGTTGCACAGCGCCAGACCCATGAATAAGGAGGATGAGGGCACAGTGCTGTGTCCATAGGAGCTGTCTCTCCATCAGAAGATACTGGGCAGCAGTATTCACAGTGTCTTTTTTTTTTTAATAATGCCTCAAAAGCATTCAGGAAG